>PVKS010051670.1:0-11046 GCA_004027875.1 Aplodontia rufa | reverse complement strand
GTATTAATTTGCAGTCTCAGCAAAAATTTGTGAGTGTACGCTTTTCCCCACATTCTTGCCAAAATTTATTGTTACTTGTATTCTTCATAATTGCCATTGTGATGAGAATGAGATAAAAATTTCATTGTAATTTTAATTTGAATTACTATATTTCTAAAGATATTAAATATTTTTCATATATTTTTGACCATTTCCCCTTAAAAAAAAAAAAAAACTATGTTCTAAATGTCTAAAAAACAAAACATAAACTATCACAGCCTAACACAGCTGAATATGGTTAAATGAGGCTTCATGCATTCTCTTCCGTTTTGCATAAACATATTGAACAGCAACATCATTTATAGTTTTATTCAGATAACGTTCCAGACTATATCTATAATTCAGTTTTCCATTTTATTAAAAGCGTTAATAACACTCTAGCAGCTTCTTTTCTCTTCCTCATTACTTCAACATCTTGTATTTCACTTCCTTCCAGTGATGGTTTCTACCGCGAAGCCCATTTGTTTCCTATTTCTCTCAGGGGACTTGCCAGGGTGCACTTTTGATTGGACCCCATCTTGAACACCCCTGTATCTCCAGGCACCTGGAAGTTCTACAACGGTCAACGCGGTGTCAATCTTCCTCAATCCTCTCTGGCACATGGGAGGCACTCTCTGATGAGTTTAGCCTAATGGCATGTACGAGCGTATGTCTGTGTTGTGCAGTGTATTTCCCTTCTGTCCGACTGCTTTCCACAGTAATTTTTTAAAGATATTATTCTTTCTGAAGTTACATGGAACAAGTCAAAGAAAATTGCCCAAGAAAGTTCTAAAAAAATGGCTTAGAAAATTAATGCAACATTAATCTACCACGCCATTCCAATGACGAGTTACCTTAGTTATAACCAACGCAAGGAAATATTGTAACTATTAATGCTAATAGACAATTTGAGAGTAAACTGTAAATATTAAACATGTAAAGGGTTTTTTTCTCATACCAATGAACAAGCTACACATGTAGCTTTTATTTCTAAATGAACATTTCCTAGTAGCGTAAAAAAGTAGCAAAATATCCAGGCACCTACAAAACACCTTTGGTTGAAAACAAAATTAATAAACATTGTTTGCAATTGCCTAAAAACAATAAAGTGCATTTCCAAGATTTCTGAATTTAGCTTTACAATCATAAATATCATATTATTACTTAAGAGTATGACTTATAATATCGATCTAATAGTTCTTGAAAATAAAATAATAAGTGTAAACTTTTTCATATACATTAAATTGATCTGTGTTTGGAATGTTTCTATCAGAAACAATCAGGGTAAAGATCCTCAATATAAAATTTATTTTTGTTTTGCTATTTTCATTCATTTTATTGTGTGAACACCTTGCCAATGACAATTTTAAAAGTATTTTGGAAGTGTGTTTGTGGTATTACAACAAAATACCTGAGACTGGGTCATTTGGTCTAGGCTTAGAAGACAGGAGCCGGGTGTTGGTAAGGTTGGTGTCTGGTGAGGACTGCTTTCCCTTTCAGATGCTACCTTGTCCCTTGTTCCTTCATGGCAGGAGGTAGAGAGACCTTTGTCTTTCTTTTTACTAAGTCAATTAATCCTGTGCTGCCCTTGTGACCCAGTCACCTCTCAAAAAACCTTCCTCTAAAACTGTTACATTTAGGGCTACATTTCGTTGTGAATTTTGAAGGAAACACAGATCTTCAAACCACAGCAAGAGCCGTCTTTAAAATTTATTGCAAATCTGCTGGTGGAAATGAGAAGTGAATTTGAGGTGATTAAGTCCAAGTTTTAGCTTTCTTTTCCCTAAAGCTAAAGCTTCTTTGGATTCTGCACAAAACCTTTCATTCTACTCAAAAGGTTTTCAGTAGAACCACTTTGTTTCAATAGTCTTGATAAAGAATACATAAAATCACACAGCTGGAGCTGATTTGGGGAAATCCATTGTTTGCTAGGTTTGCAAAGCTTCTGGGTTCAGACACTTTGAGTTTCAATCTGAGAAAACTTGCATAGATTTCTTTTGCTTCCTTTTGGTAACACTTTTTGACAAAGGTGATTCCTTTTGTCAGAGATGTAAATGAAGACTAATTGGAGAAAACAGGATTTGTATCGTTGTTCATTGTGTTGGTTGTTATGGTGAGTGTGATAGCCACTATGTCAACTTATGTTTAAGGTTAGGGCCCATTAGTTCAGCATTCCTCCACCCTACTCTGGAGGATATGGAGAAAGGTAGAAAAAGAGAGGACAGGAGAGGAAAAGATTGTGAATTTCTTTTGAAAACCACACAATATTCACCAATTTTACCTGCATTTTTTTGTGGAGTTAAATTAATGATCACTTGAAGTCCAAAATTCTATGGATCTGTGGACAACTTTTGGAAACTTATGGAGTTCCACTGAGGACTGTCATGTAATTACACTGCCTACATTTATATTTATATTTAAGGTGGTATTTGCCCCAGAAGAAGCCCAAATATGTTTTGATGTATTGTGAAATATATTGTAAAAGAAGTTATTGATGTAGCTCAGAGAAAATCACTGGAGAACTGAGTAATCATGAAATGCAGAGTACCTTGCTCAATTCCATGAAGTACTGAACTTGTATCACAAGTAGACATTGTGATCAGTAGTACTATACCAAAGCTAATTTATATATGCCAATTTAAGGTATTTCATGGCAGTAACCATGATTGTAAATATTAAATGAATAATTCTTATTTTCCCAATTCTTTTAATTATTGGATTATAACTCAGTTTAATGTTAATTTGAATGAGAAAGTTTTCAGGTGACTATTAAAATTGTCATTTGAGAATATGCTTGATGAACTTGATTTGTAAGGTGTAGTTCTCTGAGTTTCTGTAACAGCAAAGAAAAATTAGAATTTTCAATGCATTCTATCATATTTTTGAAACAAAACATTTTCTGAATTACTATCAAGTTAAAATTGAAAAATATATTACATATAAAGCTAGACCAGTGTCTCCATCTTTTAAATACTAAAACCCCAACATTGGCAATTTAATTCCAGTGATACAACATCATCTATCACAGTATATAAAATTATAACTTTATTGGATTTGGAGGTTTTTGATATTTAAAATTTCAATTTATTTTAGTTTCATAATATTTGTAATCTATGAACAAAAAGGTTTTATATTTGTATAAATTTCACTACGTAAAGAAATTAATTTAACAATAGTCACTAAGATATTTTGTTGGGTCAAAGTGGTTTGTTCATGGCTCGATGTTTTATAAACACTGGTATAATAAATAATCAATAACTAAAACAATATAATCCCTCCTTACCTCATGAAAATAGGAGGGAGGTGTTTACAGTGAGGAAAATTTGCTAAGGTTACTTGCATTACTTTACCTGGAGATCTCCAAAGAAATAACCCAAGACAGTTCCATTATCAGAACTTCTTCAAAGTAATTGCCCATGGAAGAAGAGACAGAATTAAAAATCCTGGTTGAATCTGCAAATGTAATTGAATCAGAAATACCAGGATTAACTTGTAAGTATTAGGAATCCAGTACTTTTAAAGATAAGCCCCAGAAGCTTGACTTAATCAAATATCACTTTGACAGCAGCAATGATAATCTTGTTGTCTTGGTGCTTTACCCACCTTCGTGAGAGGAAAAGCGAGAGAGGATCAATGGAATGAAGCGTTAAAAGGGGAAATTATCTCTTGTCTTTGTAATTCCTGATCATCTTCACTAGTATTAGCACATTTATTTTGGAGAATGCAGACTGCGGGAATTTAAGCTCTGTCATTCAGGAGGATCAATATCTTCATCTCAGATACATAAGCCTTAGATTTTTCTAAATCAAGCTAGACATACTAACTGACTTATTTTGAAACTACTAGCAAGTGATAGGAGATATTGACTGAAAATTAAAAACTGTCTTTATATAGCACAAGCAAGACAATTGTTTTAAAATCATGTCTTTTAACTCACCTGTGGTGTAACAGAGATTAATGAGTTATGTTATAGCTGCTTTCATTTTACACAATGTTTCTATTTAGACAAGCAGGAGAAGGAAGGTTTTGTGTGTGTGTGTGTGTGTGTGTGTGTGTATGAGGTTAAAAGTGATTAATAGAAAATGAAAACTAGAGATTACCCATATATGATAGCAAACCCAGTTGCATTCTATATTTGTAAGGTACTAGACAATTAACCAGATGTTACCATTTGTGATGTAAGTCCTGACTTTCTATTACTGTATTTCAGCGAGCCCCAAGAAAACACCCTCTATTCTGCATAGCTATAGCAGTTTATTTCTTACTGTGTCTTACAAATTTATTTAAAAATTTAAATACATAAACTACCTTTATATTTCATTCAGTTTTGGAATTGTGAATCTTCTTTTTTTACATTTTAATTTTTAAATTCTCTGTTTGAAAAGGGTAAAAGATTTCTTGCTATGAAATTCCAAACCCCCAACTATTTTTCATCAGCTAGCCTTTCTTTACTTCTCCAGATTCTGCTATTTAATAATGATTTATTTTCCATATTGGCTGATCATGGTTTTAGGCTTTGGAGATACAGAAGTTCATAAGAAGGAAAAGATTCCTGCTCATACTTACATTCCAGTATGGTGATACCAAAGTGATCCAGAAAATGTCAGGCACTAAGTGGTTTTACAAGGAAAATATGTGGTTCCTGTAAGAGTACATGGTGTGTGTGTGTGTGTGTGTGTGTGCGCGCGTGTGTGTGTATGTGTGTGTCAGCGTGGTGGTTACTTTAGACAGAATAGTCAGATAACATGTGAGATAAATAAGCCCCTAAATATTGAGCCAATCATGAAAAAAATCTCCACTCAAGGCAAAGCAGTTTATGTTGATGGCAGAGAGCACGAATGCAGGCAAGCTCTTTGCAAGTCCATTGATCATAAAGCAAGGTGAGGAAACAAAAGGCTAGACCACATGTCCAGTTCCTCTCCCAACTCCCTGATCCTGTAACTGAAAATACCTTTCTCAGAGGGAGGGATTTAAAAATGGAACAAAAGCCTAGGAGTATTTAGGAGGAAACCCTTTAAGGAACCAAAGTTGAAGGGAAATATTCCCTTTCCCTCAGTGTGGATTTTATGCTAAGGACAAAGCAAAGCCCTTGGTAAAAGTTAACTGGGAGGGTAACATAATCCACAATTTTAAAGGATCATTCTAACGTTATGAAGATTAGACTGTAGGAGTGCAGACAGTAACAGAGAGACTCAGAAGCAGCAATGGTAGGGAGCAGGAAGCCTGTTGCCCTGAATGAGGTGAATAGTGGCCTGGTCAGGGTGGTGATGATTGGAAAAAGGAAGCAATGGATGAACTGCATGCTGACCATTTTCCTAGTGTTAAGAATTTACTCAATCACAAAAGGCTCAGTTTTGAGCCTCTGTAATGGAAACTTTTAAATTTACTTTATTTTTTTCAAAGTTTTATAAAGTAGGGTCAGATGGGATAGATCATGTTTCTGAGGATGAATTGGAAGTGCTGCTAATGATGTAATGGGATAAGTGTAGAAGAGTCAAATGTTCCAAACACCCTGAATAAAACAGCCCCACACTCAACTACTGGATTTCTAGATTCTTCTTTGCTTCCCTGTGCTTCTGTGACGTGTGCAGCTTGCTTCTGCTCCCTGCATCTGCTGTTCTCTTCCTCTGCCTGGTTAACACCAACTGATCCTTCAAGTTGTAATTAAAACGTCAGCTGCTCTCTAAAACCTCTATAATCTAAATTAGACACTCCTCTTTGACCTTCTAAAGACTCTGTGCATGTACTCCTCTGAAAGCAATTACCTCTCTGAATTATAATTGTTGATTTACATTTTGGAAACCCTGACCAGCCCAGCCTTGAACAGTGAACAAGGAATGCATCTATTACTTCTATTTTCTTACATTTTCCCTGGAATATGGTATCGACAGTGTATAATTTTATGGGATTTTGTAGGCAAGTTAATCATTTGTTAGCTTCTTCTAATCCTTTATTTTTGTGGTTGTTAGGAGTAGTTGGAAAATTACTCCCTCTTTACTTTTCTTTAGTTGTATATGTGTTGGAGAACATGGGTATATTTGCTTAAAATTCATTACATAATTGGATGCTTGTTTATGTCAAAGCAAAAATTGCACTGGATAAAGTTAAACAGATATTATTCAAGATATTGCAACATGGGAACAGGACAGCATTCAGTCTAAACTCAGCTCCACCAAAGAATGGGAGAGTTTTCAGAGCTGAAATGGGGAGATTATCAGGCCAACTGAATTTGCTACTTGGCCTTACCCAAGGACAAGTAAAGGATCTCCTAACCGCATAACACAGGGTGGCTAGACAACCTGGAGCAAGGCACCTATGGTAGTTAGGCTCTATCCTCACATGCAGAATGGGAGGTAGGGCTACCATCTTCCTCCATGTTTACCCTTCGAAGGAAAGGCTCTCGGGTCTTTGAGAAGGACCTTCCGGGGTTGTAAAATCTCTAAGAGACTTTTACAAAATATTTACATCTCAGAAAGTTAAAGAAAAGAGGCTTCAAGTTTTCTTGAGTAAAAAATTCTTAAAAAAAAAAAAAAAAAAAGGAGGTGAGGTCCTCCGGCTACTAAGAAGTCTGCTAAGGCCATCTTGATCATCTTCCAAACTGAAGATTGTACTGACTTTGTTATGTTATCAGAACACAAAGATTGTCAGATTGTGCTTTATTAAGATGTAATTGCTGGTACACATGCCTTCCAGCCATTAATCAGAAATCAGGATTCTGATTAGCCATTTACTCTTTCTTTGCCAGTGCTAGAGAAGGCTTTGATGGTGACTTTATTTTCTACAAACTAAGCTGTGAATCTAATTTACAATTGTCAAAGCTATGTGTGCTTAGTAGGTTGGTTTACAATGCTTCTCAAACTATGTTAGCACGACCTTAATGGAGACCAAAGAAAGCCTTTAGGACCCCGGGATGCTAAGGCAAAAATCTATTTGAATTTCATGCATTTCAGGATGATCAGAGCAAAAGAAAGCCATAGGAGCCAAAAAATTTTATTTCTTTGTTAACAAGGACTTTGGTGAAGATTTTCTTTAAACAAGGTTTCTGACTTGCTCTTACTAAATCTTCAATAAGTGGAGTATGTGTCAGGAATTCAGAGTACAGTTTCATGTGATGTTAAAAATATATATTTGTTATTTATTATAGTGAGGTGCCTCTCCTTTTTGTTATTGCAGAGTTTGTATAACGGTAGTTTGGGAAAAGCTGTATGTTTGTCTGGAATAGAAAAAATGTGGCATATGAAAGAATATTTGGTGATGAAATCCCTTTTCTCTCATTCTCATGTCTATCTGTTGGAGACTCAGCATTCATTCTAAAAATATTTCCATCTCATTAAAGAATGATTGCTATATCATCACTTTGATATTGAAGGACCAGATTGTGCAACTTGGGTGGCCAAGAGCTGCAACACCCAGGCTGTCAAGCACTGCTTTGTAGTTCTTGTCACAAGAAAGAGTGTTTGAATAACAGAGATTCAGCTGAGATTATCATCTTCTGTCTTCCAGTGAATTTGATAAACTTTGACTTTGTCTTAAGAGTGGGTCTAGAAGGAAAATCAGAAAAGCCCCAGATACCAAAGATTGAATGACTGGGACAAGAAGAACATGAAAAATATTTGCACTCCTTTGGCTGCAATCATATGTCTTTCCAGTGTTCCCTACCTAATAAAGAGAGGAAAATTGATATTTTTAACTACACCATTGTCAAGGGTGGAAATCTAAATGCCTGCTGGAAAGTAACCTCTGTAGATTTACTACTAAGAGTGTGGTCTTCAGATTATTAGCACTGATGTCATGAGGGAGTGCCTTAAAACTACTGAGTTTTAGACTCACCTCAGATCTATGAAATCAGTGCTTAGGACATTCATATCCACATTGAAATTTCAGAAGCACTGGAATAGATTTATTCGCTTGTAGTAAGAAGATCAACAAAACAATAGTACATTAGAAATTCATTCAGCTTTGAGTATCACAGAAGCAGGTAAGTGGATGTTTATAAAAATAAAGGCCATGTAAATAAAATGAAAATCACCTAAGTGACAACAAATATGGTCTGTTTATTCAGGACTTTTTGTAGCAATGGAGTCAGAAATCACCATTTGCATTTAGCAGAGATTCAAAGGCAGTTTGAGAATGGAAAGCTCTATAGACAAAAAAGGTATGGTTTCATATAAGCTCTGATTGGAGGCTGTTGCCATGGGATAACTAGATGTGGGATAACTACAGGTAGGATATTTTATATAATTGATTTGGGAAGACAATTTGGCTTTCTCCAGTTCTGAGTTAGAAGAGGGAGCAAAAATGGACACAGAAAGATGCTGGTCACCCTTGACATAATCCTGACTACTTTGAGTCCCTTGCTGCAGATTGTGATTTGGATTTCTGATCTCTATGTATATACCAGCTTATTGTCATATTTCATCTGGTCATTGTCTTCATATTCAGGCTCTCAGTGTTAATATCTCACATAGCAATGGATCTAGTGTATGTAGGCATGCTGTAGCCATATGAGGAAAGTTATAAATGAATGGCTCTTTCCATTCCCTTCGTCTATCATTCCTAAGCATATTACTTTGGATTTCAGGGGAGTTAAATAATAGACTTAATAATGTTACCTAAAATTATAGCTGTGTCACTCATGGAATTGACAGCTACTTTTCTGTTCACATATGATTCTTCATGTCCAAATCTTGCATCATGATATACATCAAGGTTACACATGTCTCACAATTAGACATTCATATACTTAATCTGTGCTCCCATGACAACTCCATGATGTCTGAACTAAAATTATCCCATTTTACAGATGAGAAATGTGAAAACAGTCAAACAATTTATAAAACACCACAAATCTAGTAAGTAGTTGAATCAGGATTTAAACCCAATGGGACTGTCTAGATCCTGTGTTCTTAGTCACTCTGCTATGATGCCTTTTATTAAACACACAGTTGCATAGATGGATAATTCCATTCAATGAAAAATAAGTGCTAAGAAAAAGGTGAAGAGTCGTGAGAATATATACAGAGGCATGTGGCCAAATGTTTGGTAAGTTGGGAAAGCTTTTTAAAAAAGTTCTGTTTAGCTAACATCTGAAGGATGAATTACAACAGGGAAGGTGAAGCACTGAAGAATTCAGACAGGGAAAACATGAGTGAAAGTCATGAGAACAAAAGTGATGGGCATGAAAAGACATGTGTGTGTGTGTGTGTGTGTGTGTGTGTGAGAGAGAGAGAGAGAGAGAGAGAGAGAGAGAGACCTGTCCATGGGCTGCTGAACAGGCTCTGAATGACATGGTTTCAGGAAGAACCATTTTCCTAGACTAGGATGGGGGACATGGTGTCCCTGACTTAAGTACCAAGCATAATTAGGACATGATGTGAGCTTGTATCTTACAGATTTTGGATTTAAACCTAATTACAAAGAAAATCACTTAGAAATTTGAAGCAGAGTAGTGATAGACCTGTGCTTAAAAAACAGGCCAGCTAATGTGTGGAAAATTATTTGGAGATGAACAAGAACTGTTGCAATGGATGAACTGAGACCATATTGCCATCGTTCAGGTAAGATATAATTATGACTTGGCATAAGAAGGGAGCAACGGGGCTGGAGCGGTGGCTCAGCGGTTTCAGCACTTGCCTGGCAAGCATGAGGACCCAGGTTCAAACCCCAGTGCCACCTACACAACTGAGTGTTGGAGCAACTAAGTCCATGTGAAAAACTAAATAAAGTTATTTCTCTCTTTCTCTGTCTCTCTTACTGTCCCTCTCTCTTTATAAAAAAAAAAAAGAAGAAGAAGGGAGCAATGGAAGTAAGTAAGGTGCATTATACTGAGGAACATTCAGGAGGTAATTCTGGGTGAACGAAAGTATTTTCTTGACTTTCTTCCAGTCGCTGTTTCATTTCCAAGAAAACTTCTCAAAAGCACTTACTTCTATTTGCTGTCTTTACTTCTTTACCTGGCATGCTCTCTTGAGCACCCTCCAGTTAGGCTGCTTATCTGTATTATTCTTCTTCAACAGCATTTTTTTCAAGGTCATTATGACTTTCAGTCTTTCCAACTTCAAGCTTGGTTTTTATCCTTTCCATACTGGATCTTTAGGAGCATTTGGCTCAGGCAATCACTTCTTTCTTAAATTCTTTATATTCCTCATATTACTTTGGATATAGAGTCATCCACTATGATAAAACTCTGACACAATAGTGAATTTAAGAAAATTAAATATTTTTGTTGCATAGAAATTCAATCTGGCATAGTGACTACAAAATCCCCCACCTAGGTTCCGTCTATTTTGTCCCTTGCTAGGTTTTTGCCCTTGACTTACCTACATATGCAGTGTGCTCACCTTCAAATCTGTATTCCATGTAAAGGGAAACTCTTTCCCTTTACAAGTATAAAACAATGTCCATACATCCTTTTTATTCATGTGATAGATCAAAATCTAAATATGTGACTATATACTTTGTAAATATCTTGGAGCGGTCATAATTGCCCCAAACTGGGTGACTTAAACCAACAATTTTATTCTCTCATAGTTCGAGAGGCTAGGTGAACAAAATTAAAGCATCAACAGGGACATGCTCCCATTGAAAGCTCTAGTGAAGAATTCTTCCATGCTTCTTCCAATATCTGGTTGCTACAAACATTCCTTGGTGGTAATAACTCCAATCTGGCCTCCATCTTTACATGGCCTTCTTTTCTGTACATGTCGGTTTATACGCATCTTTGCCTCATTTTTCAGGGATACCAGTCACTGGTCTTAGGTCCTTTCTCTCCAAACCCAGTATGACATCATCCTAAGATGCCTCATCATATCTCCAAAGAATCTACTTCCAAATAAAGAAATATTCTGAGATTTCAAGTGGATATAAATTTGGAGGCACACTCAACCTACTACATACTCTTGTTATGAGAGTTGAGAAATATAGCTTTTATTCTGGTCAGCTAGGGACTTTGTAAAAATTGAGGGCTCCATTTCTGCTAATCTTATTTGTGAAGCAATGAGTTTCTCCCTCATGAAACTAGCTTTTTGT
>PVKS010051669.1:0-11046 GCA_004027875.1 Aplodontia rufa | reverse complement strand
TTTGGATTTTAAATACTGGATGTGGTTATTGTCTCCACTCATAGGTGGAGGTGGGGACTAGACCCTGGACAGTGAGAAAGCTGGTCTAGTAACATGAGTTAAATCCAGATAAGATGTAATGCTTTACAATCTAATACTTTTTTTTTAGAATTATAAAGGGAAAGGGAAGGGAGGGATAAGGGAGGGTAACTGGGGGGGGCACTCCTGGAGATAATTGCAATATCCAGAATATTTACACATTTTATACACATTTTATATTATTTTGTTAAAATCGTGTAAGGTTGTTCAAAAATAATAATAAAAAAAATTGAAAAAAAAAGAGTAAATAGAGATAAAATGAGAGGGAAACATTATCAAACCATCAATATCCAATGTATATATACATAGTTATCCAGGGGTAATGCCAAAACATGGATGCCCACCTTGGGTTTCACCTGTTGCAGTTTCCCCCAGAAGAACTCTTGCATAACCCACAGTGTTAGTCTGGAGCCCAGGCCAGTCTTTTGGCTGTTTTCAGGATGACTTCTCTGCGGGTGGCAGTACTTGAGAGATGGAAGGTGTTTTGTTGTTATTGTTCTCAAAATTTTTGTGTAATTTTAATCCACATTTCCTAGAATCCCTCTATCTCATTCTATCATTTTTCTAACCAGGACTTCAGTTAATTACCCTTGCAGAGTGTACTGTGGAAGCATATGTATTTAAAATAGTTCACAGAAAACTCTGCATTTCTTTTCACAGTGTGGATTTAGTTGTTCTCAAGAAATCATTTTATTTTTCTCATGAAATTCCTAATTACACATAAGAACTTTTTAGATAGATAGGTGCATTGTGTTCATATAACACTGTGCTCATAATATTGGTCCCCCAGTTAGTACCAAAATCATAAAACCCATGCTACAGTGGTGGCAGTGCAGTTTCACAAACTTTTCAGATTTGCCTTTGACTTCTGGCTCTTCTAGTTACCAGCTCTATGACTTTGAGCAAATTTCTTAACCTCCCTATGTCTGTTTCATCATCTTTGAAATGAGCATAATGATACCTGCTTTACATGGTTCTTGAGGGTATTAAATGAATTATATGTCAGTGGTGTGGCACTCTGCCTGACATTGTAGCAGGTGTTTGAAAATGGCAATTATTTGTATTACTTAACATTAAGTCTTTCAGAATTGCTAAACCAAATATGAAGCATTCTTATTTTGATCGATTTTTTGCATGTCTATGTGATTCCATCAAAAGAAAGGAACAAGAAATATACATCTCTTTTTTCAAGAGTTCACTCCCTTTCCATGAGATTATGGAAGTTTCAGAAGGTGCTTTAAGGAGCAGTGTGATCTGCTGAATTCCTTTGCACTAGAAGATTAAGAAGAAGGTTTTCATCTGTTTCATGAAAAGAGTAACTTTAGGGGAATAGGAAATGATGAATATAAATATTACCCAAATTTTTAGAAATTATTCTAGGTACATTTATTTCTTGCCTTCACCCTATGTATTCCACTTTCTTCTGACAGCAGTCCCTGATTTTCATTTGGGAATTCCCCAATTGCCCAGTCTTACTCTGTGGTCTGGTATGTGGGATCTGTTTTTGACTCTAAAGATGAAGAACGTTGCTTGGATATTAGTGGGCAGGAGTGGATGGGCATGTGGCCTGGTGTGTCTAAAGGCAGAATGAATCTCAGGACTCTTGTGGGAACTGCCAGTAAAGAGAAGCGTTCTTCTCCTACTTCTTCTCCCACTTCCCCAGCCTTTCGCACCCTGTGACTTGAACATAGAAAGAAGGATGTAGGCAGAGCTGTTGCAGCCATCTCGCAACTCTATGTCAAAAGCCTCTTTGAATATGAAGCCAACAGAGAGGAAAGCAGAGCTGAGGAACTGGGAAACTCGCCTCTGATGGTATGCTTTGGGTTTCGGATTGAGCTCTGCCTGGTACATCAACTCTAATACTTTTCAATTTCTTGCACCAATAAATTCTCCTTTTCATGTAATAAAGTTGAATTTTTCTGTTACTTCAAATGGAAGTAGAGCCAACATAAAATTGTGATTTACTTTTCCTGCGCTCTCCACCTATGGTGAGTGTAAAACATATAGCAAGATAAACGGGTATGTTAAAGAAAGAGTGGTAACAGAGGAGAGGGAAGAGGAGCCCTAACAAGCCCTCCCTTCTGTTCTTTCATATCTCCCCTTTCCCTCCAAATCAACTGAACCAAAACCAGTCGCATTATACATTTTTTAAGGATAAATTCCTTTGGAGACAAGGCAGGGTTCTCTCTGAGGATATCAGAGGTCTGGTCCTAGAAACTTCTATGGAAATTGGAGTTTGTGTCTCTGGGCACAGCTCTGGTCAGCACTGCAGACTCTCTGGCAATGTGAGCATAGTTTCCACTTTAGAAATTGATTGAGTATTCAATCCTTGCCTTTCTTTCCATTTATCTTCTGAAGTCAGAGATCCAGAACCCATTTTTTTCTTAGATCTCTGCTTTTAAAAATTATTATTATTATTACCTCTTATTCCTTCACCAAAGATGTTTTCCTAAACAGTTTTGAGAACTTACAAAATTAACCCTTTGTAAATTTTGGCCTTTGGTTGTTTGCTGATTTGAGACCATCAACACTCAATATATATAATATATGTATTTTAAAAGAAAGAGGGACAGTGAGAGAGAGAGAGAGAAAGAGAGAAGCAATTTTTATTTAGTTTTTTTTGTGTAACTTTGGTTGCTCCAACATTGTTTTGTATGTGGTGCTGGGGTTTGAACCTGTGTCCTGGTGCATGCCAGGCAAGTGCCATAACCACCAAGCCACCGCTGCAGCCCTTTCACATATGTTTTAATCCTAGGTATAGAGATTTGAGTTGTTCATATTTCTTCCTTCATGGCACATTATAAGTATTGGCCTACGCAGACTGTCTTTGGAATGGGTGATTGATATACTTTTTCCTCATTCTTTATTCCTATCCTTCTGCTCCTCCCCCACTAGATAATTATTCTAACAAGTTTATTGTATATCTCTTAGTTCATGTGGGTTGATATAAAATATGCATTGTTATTTTTATGTTCACATAATTTGTGCAATTATATGGCAGATCTCATTCTTTTTCTCACCTTTTTCCACTTATCCATGTCATATATCTAGTCCATTGCTCATTATTGTGCCATTGTTGTGCATCTACTCAATGTGCATCTATACACTTCCCTGGTGATGGGCAGTGTTTCCAGTTCCCCAGCACTAAAAACAAAGCTGTGATTAACAGCCTCATACACACAAATATTTATTTATTTGTTTGTTTATTATGAATCTCTGAGAGATGTTTCATGGGAGTCATAAACCAAGAAGAGAGGTAGAATTACTAGATGGTATATTGATTTGACTAAATACTGTTAGATTGCTTTCAGGAATGAATTTATTTTCCCACCAGAAATGCATGAGGTTTTCTAAACCTACATCCTTGACATCTCCCATAATTATCCAGTTTCCTAATTATTTTCCAGCTAAGATCACTGATACTTCAGTTTTTACTTCCCTAATTAACGAGTTTGAGCATCTCTGTGTATATTTCTAAGCCACTTTGATTACCTATTTTGTAAATTGCCCCTTTAAAGTACTTTGCCCATTTTTTGTGTTTCTTCTTAAGAACGGTTCCTTGTGTATTCTGTATTAATTTGTACATTATTGGCTTTAGACACAGCAAATAATTCCTCCCAATCTGTCATCTGCCTGTTAACTTTGCTCATAGTGCCTTTCATGGAACAGAAATACTTAATTATGATATAATAAATGTCTTCTCTATTTTTCTACTATGTGTGCATGTGATGTTCTGTGTACAATATTCTTTCTTGCCCTGAGATTACTATTTTCCTCTATCTTCTTTTTACTTCATTGTTTTAAATTTCACATTTAGATCTTTATTGCATTTTGATGCAGTTTTAGGTAGAGATCTAATTTTGCTTTAATCTACAGCTTTAGCAAGGTTTACAATTCTCTTAACCATTTCTCCCTTTTCCATTAACGTGTGACTATATATTAAATTTCCATGTAGTTATTCAGGTAAACATATAAACATGGTTATGGTTCTAAGTTGTTATATTTTATTGATGTATTTGTTGTTGCTATAATGTCACGATGTTTTACTACTCTGACTTTGCACTATGTCTTAACACTGGTAAGGCAAGTTCTCCTCTTTGCCCTTTACTTGCAATGCTGACTTACCTATTAGTGAAATTTAATTCTTGCATAAGTCTGTACATTCTTTTCTCAAAAAATTAAACAAAAATACTTTGAAATATTTGATTTTGTTGAATTTGTGGATGAATATGAACTAATGGATTTGTAATATTAAGACATCTCAACAAAAATATAGTATGTCTGTTTATTCATTCTATGTCCTTTATTATATTTAAAAAATTTATCCATGAATATATATGAATTATCATTAGTTACTTCACAGTTTTTCTTACAACCTTACATGATACCTTGTTTTTAATAACTTCCTGGTTATTGGTAAAAGAAAATTTTTTTAAAGAGAGAGGAACACTGAGAGAGAGAGAGGAAATCAATGCTATTTAGTTTTTCATGTAGCTTTCGTTGCTCTGACACTTCATTGTGTACTTCATGGTGCTGGGGTTTGAACCCAGGTCCTTACGCATGCCAGGCAAGCCTGTAAACTGAGCCACCACTCCAGCCCCAGTAAGAGAAATTTTTTAACTTTTACAACTTTACTGCATCTTATAAAGTTGCTGCATTTTCTTATTAGTTGTAATAATTTGCTGATTTTATTTTTTTCTAATTAGACAGTTATATCATCTGAAAAGAATGTCATATTTCTACTTTTTTCAATCAGATCACTTTTTCTTTGTTTTATAGCATTGAGCAGGCTATCTCATGCTGTATTAAACACTAATAGTAATATTGTCCGTGGTTTTAGTTTTTTTTTTCTGTACCGGGGACTGAACCCAGAGATGCTTTTAACATGGAACCATATCCCTACCCCTTTTTATTTTTAATTTTTATTTTGAGATAGGGTCTCACTAAGTTGCTGAGGCTGGCTTGAATTTGAGATTGTCCTGACTCAGCCACCTGAGCTTCTGGGATGACAGGCATGTGCCACTATGACTGTAATTGGCTCTGATTTTAGTTCTGAAGGTTCTAAGGTTTCTTAATTTAATTATAAGGTATACTGTAAGTTTTTGATATATAACACTTACCAAGTTAATAAACTTATCATTTCTTTCTAGTCTGAGTTTTTGTCTTTCACATACATTGAAATATAGCAAATATATTTTCTGTGTTGATTGAGATAAACGTTATTTTTTCTCCTTTACTATATTAAAGTGACAAATTACAAAGATTATCTGATTTTGAATAGCTTTTGAATTTCTGGTATCAAACTGAGTTAATAATGATATATTGTTATTTTAAAATTCGCTGTTGGATATAATCATATTTAATAGTCCGTATTTTATATAGGTTGTAAAAGTATACATTCATAAATAACATGAAACTATAATTTTGTTTTATTGTATTGCCCATATCTAGTTTTGGAATAAAGATTATACTACTTCATAAAATTAGTTGAATTGTAATAAGAATGCAATATGTCAATATTTATGAGATACAGTTGCAATATACTGCATAATATATTTGAATAAGCTATATTGCATGACTACAAAAATGTAAATATTTAATCCTATTGTCAAATATATTTAAAAATAACAAGGGAAGATAAGAAGGGAGGGGAAGGGGAAATATTGGAATTAAGGTTTTTTTTTCATTTTTTATTTGATGGAAATAGAGATACAATTAAGGGGGAAACATTATCAAACCATCAATAGTCAGTGTATATATACTTAGTTATCCAGGGCTAATGCCAAATCATGGATGCCCAGCTTGGGTTTCCCCTGTTGCTGTTCCCCCAGAAGAACTCCTGCGTTAAATGGGTGTCTCGTGGGGGAATGACATCTGTTTCTGAGATGATTCCCCCATATTCCCACTCTCCAGTCTCCTAGGAGTTCTTCCTACTCCCTCTCCCCTCCCCATACCCCACCCTATGCTTCCTAGTAACCTAGGGAGCCTTCCCCCTATTGTGTTGAGAATCATATAATTTGAAGTTATTGTTAGCTTAGCTGCCTAACATATTGTTTCCCCATATATTCTAGCTTCCACAGATGAGAGATACCATTCGGCCCTTGAATCTCTGAGATTGGGATACTTCACTTAGCTTAATTCTTTCCATCTCCATCAATTTGATTTCAAAAGCCATAATATCGTCTTCTCCAATGGCCGAGTAGTATTCCATTGAGTATATATACCAAAGTTTTTGTATCCATTCGTCGAGTGAGGGGCATCTGGGTTGGTTCTATAATCTAGCTATAGTAAATTGAGCTGCTATAAACACTGATGAAGCCACATCACTATAATATGCTGATTCTAATTCTTTTGGGAAAATACCCAGGAGTGGGATAGCTGGGTCATAAGGTGGTTCCATCCTTAATTTTTTGAGGATTCTCCACACTGCTTTCCAGAGTGGCTGAACCAGTTTGCAGTCCCACCAGCAGTGTAACAGTGTTCCTCTTTTCCCACAGCCCCTCTAGCATATGTTGTCCGAATTTCGAATTTTTGCCACTCTAACAGGAGTGAGGTGGAATCTCATTGAAGCTTTGATTTGCATTTCCCTTATTGCTAATGATGTAGAGAATTTTCTCATATATTTATGGACTTTCTGGACTTCCTCTGGTGAGAAGTTTCTTTTTAGATCCGCAGCCCATTTACTGATTGGATTATTTGTGCTTTTGGTGTTTAGTTTCTTTAGTTCTTTGTATATTCTGGATATTAGCCCTCTGTCTGAGGTGTAGCAGGCAAAGGTTTTCTCCCATTCTGTAGGTTCTCTCATGATGCTCTTGACTAGATCTTTAGCTGTGCAAAAACTTTTTAGTTTAATTGCATCCCATTCATTTATTCTTGATTTTACAGCTTGAGCCATGGGAGTTTTGTTAAGGAAGTGGCTGCCAACTCCTATAAGATGTAGTGTTGACTCTACTTCTTTTTCAAGTAAGTTTAAAGTTGTTGGCTTCATATCTAGGTCTTTGATCCATTTAGATTTAATTATTGTGCAGGGCGAAAGATATGGATCCAGCTTCAGCTGTCTACACATGGCTGTCCAATTTGTCCAACACCATTTATTGAACAAGCTATCTTTCTTCCACACTATGCTTTTGCTCCCTTTATCAAATATCAGATAGTTAAAGATATGGGGGTTTGTCTCAGGATCTTCTATTCTGTTCCACTCATCCTCTATTCTGTTTTGATACCAATACCATGCTGTTTTTGCTACTATGGCTCTGTTGTATAGTTTCAGGTCAGGGATTGAGATACCCCTTACTTCTTCCTTTCTACAGAGTAATGTTTTGACTAGTCTGGGTCTCCTGTTATTCCATATGAACTTGAGAATTGCTTTTTCTATATTTGTGAAGAATTCCATAGGTATCTTGATGGGGATTGCATTGAATTTGTATAGGGCTTTGGGTAGAATGGCCATCTTGATTATATTGATTCTGCCTAACCATGAGCATGGAATGAAGCAAGCAAGGTACACTCCAAGCATTTATAAGTATGTCACTGTATACTGTAGTCATATATTTTAAAAATGTTCTTCATAGGCATAAGAATTATGTCACTGTATTTGGGTATTTTAGGAAAAATATGGGACCCAGAAGAGAGGCAAGGGATTGGAGAACAGGAGGAGGGAGGTAAGGGGTGTGAGCAGGAGGGATATTGACCAAATTATTTTGCTGTATTGTGTGCATCTAGGAATATGTGACAACAAATCCCATCATTATATACAACTATAAGGCACTAATAAAAAAATAAAATGAGCTGAGTAGCTCATTCTTCCTTTTTTCTGCAAGAACTTATGTGAAATAAGAACTATTCCTTAAAAATCTCATAGAACTCCTTAGTGATGAGATTTTTTCATTTGTTTTCCAGGAAGAAAATATTTGATTATTATTTACAAATTTCAAAACTTACTGGCTTGTTGAATTGATCTATTTCTTTTTGCTCCAATTTTTTTCTAGGACTTTTTCTAGGACTACCTCCCGTTAGTCTAAGTTTTCAAAAATGTTGACTTATATTCAGTGGTCAAGTCTCCTTTCTTGTTATGTATTTGATTTGTTATGTATCAGACCCTCTACATCCTGTGGGTTTTGTATCCCTAGATTCAACCAACCATGGACTGAAAATATTTGGAAAAAATTACATCTGTACTGAACATGTACCCTTTTTTCTTGTCATTATTTCTTAAGCGATGCAGTATAACAACTATCTGCATAACATCTACATTGCATTAGATACTGTGAGTAATAAATAGAAATGATTTAAAGTATATGGGAAGATCAGTGTAGCACATATGCAAATATTACACCTTCATATATAAGGAACTGGAGCAGTTAAGGATTTGGGTAAGGAGCCAATCCCCCTCTGAAGACTGAGGGACCACTGTATTTGTAGCTCATCTCTTTTATTCTTTGTTTAGTCTTGGCATGAGTAGGTGCATTTTATTTATTGTTTCAAAGAAATGGTGTTTTATTAATTCTTATTACTTTAGTTCTTTCTTTCATTGATTTCTGACTTTGTATTTATTCTTTTATTTTGTTTTGTTCTTTACCCATGCCCTTTTGAATGTTTAGAACATATTATTGCTAGACTTGTTTTTATCCTATTTGTTTCCTGATAAATGCATTTAATACCATTACTTTTCTTTATGAACTGTTTGATCCCTCTCCTCCACATGTTCATAAAAATGTAGTTACAAGTGTTCTCAGTTCTCTTCATGATGTCTATTTGACACTTCCCCATACAGAAGTGTATATTTTTGGTTTCCAAAAATATGACTTTTTTCTTAAAGCTATTCATTTATTATTATTTACTACATTATGGTCAGAGATCACATAGTTTGTATGATGCTGATCTTCCAGAATTTATTCTTTTATGGCCTGAATAGTCTACTTTTTGATGAATAATATATTTTAGAGGATGTATATTCTCATGTTGGTGGGTTAAGTGTTCTGTATGTGTGTAATAAATTAAGATTAATATATTTTTAGATATGCTTACTTTTTGCTTATCTATCAGTTCTTTTTTTTTTTTTAGAGAGAGAGAAAGAGGGACAGTAAGAGAGAGAGAGAAGCAGTTTTATTTAGTTTTTCATCTGGTTTTCATTGCTCCAAAACTTCTTTGTATACATGGTGTGGGGTACAACCCCTCGTCCTTGCACATGCCAGGCAAGTGCCGTAACCACTGAGCCACCTTTCAAGCCCCTGTATGTCAGTTGTGAGAGGACATATTGATTTTTTTCTGAAACAGCTTTTTATTAAACATCAAAGCAGAACTGCAGCACAAATTTTAAATATTTGTAAATTAGGTCACAAAGGATTATAAAATGTTTGCCATAGTACTATATGTTCGTGCAGCTAAAATTGTTCATCAAATTTTACACTAATACATAAGATTATTCCATGATTAAAAGTAGTCCAAACCTAATGACCATAAGCTATATTAGCAGATCTCTTTATCTATAACATCTTAATATTGTTTCCGATATCAATTCCCTTAGCAAATGAAATATATCAACTAAATTTTTAAAAATTGTTAAAAAATGACTAAAATTATGCACACTAAGTAGTTGAATTTACAGAAAATTCTGGGAGAATAAATAAGCTAAAGTACTAAATTAAGATGACCAATTATTATACATGTAAAATTCTCCCATATATTCAAGATTCTGATAATAATGTATTCTCTTAAGAAATTTTCTAAAAGTTGATCTACTGGGAACCACAAATAAACCTTGAGATCAAGCTATAAATGGTCTCCTTTTCATACGACATACATAAGATCATTTAAAATTAATCCACTTTTATATCTATCTCTCAAGAGGTGATTCGCCAGAGAGAACACAAATCTGGAGTGAAAACATTTGGGTTTGGTTACTACTACTCAAGGTTTTCTGTTTAACACACAGGAGAAGAACTTCTATTTTTTTTTTAGATACCAAGTAGGCTATTTTGTGCAAAAGGAAGTTTTAAACAAACCTTCCCATTATGAGGCAATTTTTATAGCCTCAATCTGTTTTCAGTTGATGTAAGAGAACCCAGAAATCCTATATTATTCTTAAATATTTCAAATGACAAACCCTAGCTAAGAAAGTATCTTATTTTGATTAAGTTTCAACAGTTAGAGTTCAGGTTACTCTCAATCCTGAAACATTTTTTTCCCTTAGGGGAAAGAAAATGAGATGGAAGAGGGAAATGGAGCAGAGGTGGACCCGGTACACAAAGCTGTACATTCAGTCATGATTTTTTGGTTACTTTTCACAACATGGTATTTTCTTGTATATTTTACTAATCCTATAATAAAACACAGTGCTAACCTACATAGCAAAGCAAATGCAATGAAACAGTCATCTTCAAGTCTAATAAATATATGTGATTCTAATTAAAAGTCTCTACAATACATATGTACATTTTCATTGGCTAATGTAATATTCAAACTTCTGGAAGTCCCTTGTTATGTAGTTAATTTTGCCTAGATTTAACATTATCTTCATAAATATTCAATGATGCCACAAATAAAGGTACTGTAACTTTTGAAAGTTCTTTAAAACTTCTTTAAAACTTCTCCAAGTTTTAAAGAAGAAGGAATAAAAGATGGGCAGCAGTTCATAAAACAGATGGAAATATTTGTTTTTTTGTGTGTTATTTGTTTGAAAAACACTAGAAGTGGACATGAAGCTTTCTAAATGTTGTGCAATAACTTGGTTTTCTGAGTTTTAGCTTTATATTTTCTTCCTTAGCTATATCTGTTCTTACAGAAAGATCTTCCAGTGTACGTTGGAGTTGAAACACTTGAATTAATAAGTCGTGGCTTTTCTTCCCTCTAGTCTCACCTAATTTTCAGCATCAGGTGCATCCATTATCAGCATTTGTCATCTTGGGTAACAAACTTTTAGGCCTTGGATACAAAATTCTTTTTTTTTTTTTTTTTTTTTTTTTTTTT
>PVKS010051668.1:0-11047 GCA_004027875.1 Aplodontia rufa | reverse complement strand
ATCCCCTGAAGTGTGTGTGTGTGTGAGTGTGTGTGTGTGTGTGTGAAAATGCATGTTTATGTAGACTAAAGGCAGTATATCAAACTGACTTCCTTTTTTTTTTTTGGTACCACAGATTGAACCCAGGGGCTCTTTTTTTAATTTTAATTTTAATTTTTGAACAACCATACAAATTTTTAACAAAATAATATAAAATGTGTATAGTTTCTGGATACTAGATTTACCCCCAGGAGTGCCCCCCCAATTTTCCACCCATATCCTCCCTTCCCTTAACCATAATATCTCTAAAAAAGTATTAGGCTGTATAACATTACACTTTATCTGGATTTAACACATGATAATAGACCACCTTTCTGAATGGCCAGGGTCTAGTTCCAACCTCCACAGATGAGTGGAGACATTTGACCCTTGGTTCTCAACCCAGGGGCTCTTAATCCATGAGCCACATCCCCAGTCTATTTGTATTTTATTTTGAGACAGGTTCCTGCTAAGTTGCTTAGGAGCTCACTAAGTTGCTGAGGCTGGCTTTGCACTTGGGATCCTCCTGCCTCAGCCTCCCAAGATGCTGGGATTACAGGCGTGTGCCCCTGTGTTCAGCTGACTTCCTCTTTTTTGTTGTTCCTATTTGTTTCAAGATCTAATGCATTTTCTTGAAAACATGTGAGGCTGGGCTAGTCAGGTGACTGCATGGAGTGAGACAGGTAAATCTCAAGCTCTTTGAATTTCCTTCCTATAAGGAAATGGACCCCAGGCTGCATGGGAAAGGAATGTGTGTTCATTTCCAGAGATTTTATAGCATGGCAAGATTTGGACCCTGGGGAAAATTAGATAGGCTTACTAACTCTAACATGCCTTGAGTAATAAAATTCTGTGAGCTACCAGAAGAATATGACCAATGAGTCATAAGATCATTTTGTCAGGAAAGTCCCCTACACTGCATCCAAATGATCTTGAATTTAAAAGCATTGTAAAATTCGCATGGGGTAGGCCCAGTTTCCTCTGCATCTTGATAAGGAGTGAAATATCGTTGCTTTGCTATCTTGGGCAGAAATAAAAGAATCTGAAAGTAATTGATTGAATTTTAAGGTTCAAGGTTTGCATCCCTAGGTCTACTTTTCAGAAAAGAAACTCATTAACATATGTGTTGTTTTTTTTAGGATAATTTGAGGGATAAATTACGTTTGAAAAACGTCTCTCTCAAAGTTCAGAGGAAAAAACTGCTTTTACAATTGAGGCAGGTATGTGGCCCGCTCTTTCTTCCTATATTTGTTCTTTCTTCCTTTCTTTTGGTGTCTGAATGATATTGCCCCCACCCACATATCCCTATCTTAATCCCTGGAATCTATAAACGTGTTGCCCTCCATGGTAAGTGAATGATTTAAGGATCTTGAGATGGGAGGTGATCTTGGATTACCTAGCTGGGTCCAATATACTCTCCCCCCATATCAGAAGGAGGCAGGAGAATGAGAGACTGTATGGCAAAGGAGGCAGAGATCAGAGTGATGAGATTTATGACAGAGGAAGGGGCCCTGAGCCAGGGAACGCAGGCAGCCTCTAGACTAGAAACGGCAGGGAAAGATTCTCTCCTAGAGCCTCCAGAAAGAAAACAGCTCTGCCAATATCCTGATTAAAGTCCTGAACTCATTTCAGACTTTCAACCTCCACAACTGTAAGGTACTACAGTTACATAATGTTAAGCCCCTGGTTTGTGGCAGTTTGTTTTAGCAGCCATAGGAAATCAACACAGTTACTACATAGGCAATGGAGGGGTTTCTGTAGATACAGTTGACTTGAATTTTAAAGACCCTCATGACATGCTCCCTTTGGTATGTAGCTGGGGCAGCAGTTGTGCTGTGCTTTAGTGAATCTTTTGCAGCTGACCCCAAGGGTTCCTGATTAAAGACAGCATGATGGACATGGCCCAGGGCCTCTGGAACATGATGTGTGGTGCCATCTTCCTTGCTCAGTGCTTTTATCGCAACATCAAATATGGGTACTGATGTGCCAAACATGGGCATATGCAACAGAGGTGGCCATGGACAGTGACACAAAGTTAGGCAGGATAATTAACATACTTGATTGGCTCCAGATCCAGAAAGATCTCAACAGGCTGGAACAGCTGCAACGACAAGACTAAGGACAAATGTGAGGTCTTCCACTTTGATGCCCCTCCTTATCTACACAAGTAGGCTGGCTAAGCTCTAGGTTACCTGATAAAGTCAGTGTGGCTGGAAGCAGCGCTGTGGCCCCAGCTGCCCCTCTGGAAACACAGCACCCAGACCAAGAAAGGGTGGTCTTTGTTCTACTCTGTTCTGAGCAGTGCTGACCTGGAGTTTCAAGTCCCAGCATGAGCTCCACTCTTGAAGAATCTGCAGACTAGAGTTTATGTAGAGGGTGGCAGGGGGAGCAGAAACCACGTTGGAAGACCTGGGACGATGGGCCCAAGGTGGCCATGGCCACTGCCTCTGCACACTCATGGAAGATCCAACACAGCAACTGGGAGGCCACCACTGGGCCTGGCTGGAGGAGTCAAGGAAGGAGATGAGTTCAGTGAGAGAAGGAACGTTCCTGCAGAGCTTGAGTCCTCGTCCTTGGGATCCATGCAGATTTGGCCATTTTGAAACAGGGACTTCAAGCTTGAAATAGGGAGGAGAAGGAGGACCTTTAACTTATACACCATTGCTGCTCAGAAACAGCACAGATGTGGGCCCTGCTCTCTCAAGCTCAGACTAGTGGCAGGGTGTGTTGTGAGAGAAGGGAAGGAGACACAGCTCCGTACAGAGCAACGACACTGACAAGGACCTGGAGCTAAAGCTTCCGGAGGCTCAGTGGAGAGAGGGCTTGCTCCCAGGTGTAGAGAACAAGTTGGAGCACTGGCGCAGAGGGAGGGGTCATCTTTGGGCTTAAGGAAATCATGCTGTTTTGGGGAAAGGGGTAGACGAATCCCTGGAGCTTGTACAGCCAGAGCGGAGCATTGTGTTGGGCTATTGCCACCACAAACATGGCATTGGCCTGTTGGGGCCAGGTCGGGGAGGGAACCTGGGCCAGGTCGGGGAGGGAACCTGATAACACTGACACACCTGCCCTACAGTAATGCCACAGGATCAAAGGAAGGGAACTGAGAGGCTGCTTTGCTGCTTTTTCTGGGGTTTCCAGGCTTAAAAATGACTTTTTTTTTTTTCTGGGGTTTCCAGGCTTAAAAATGACTTTTTTTTTTTTTTTAAGAGAGAGGGACAGTGGAGAGAGACAGAGAGAAGCAACTTTTTAAATATAGTTTTTCATGTGACTTTTGTTCCTCTGACACTTTGTTGTGTATGTGGTGCTGGGGTTTGAACCTGCGGCCTTGTGCATGCCAGGCAGGCACCGTAACCACTGAGCTACTGCTTCAGCCCCCTTCACAGCCTTTTGAGGGGCCACCCCCACTAGGAAGCCTGTCCTGGCCTGGCTGAGGGGCTTCTGGGCACACTCTGTCCCCAACTCCCCATACTCCCCAACCCTGCACCACAATCTTGAGTGTGGCTATTGGACCCTCACATGGACTTCTTGAGGTCAGGTAGCACTGCATTGACTCAATCCTTTAGCCCCAGTGCCAAGCACCACACCTGGCACCGAGCAGGTGCCCGGTCTCACCAAGTTGCAAAGTGCAAGCCTACATCTGGAAGTTGTACCCGAACGTACCATTTTTTCTTCTTTCCCACCTGTAGAAGGAAGAGGTGGGCGAGGCCCTCCACGATGTTGATTTTCAGCAGCTGAAGATCGAGAATGCTCAGTTTTTAGAGACCATTGAAGCACGGAATCAAGAACTGATCCAGCTGAAGCTGGCATCTGGAAACACCTTGCAGGTCCTCAATGCATACAAAGTAAGGCCCACCCCAGTGCTGGGCCCCCGCCCGCCCAGCCCTCTGCATCCATCTTTCCAGCCAAGGAGAGGTCCCTGTGCGCACTGAAGCTTCACCCAGTGCTTAGGTGTCCCGTGTGGTTCCCCGATTTCTCTTGAATTGACAAAGCCACGTTTCCTAAAATTACCCAAATGGTCCCATATCCCTGGCTGCCCATAAGAACCACCTGGGGTGGTTTCCTTTAAAAAACAAAACAAAATAAAACAAAAAAACAGTGTCCTAGGCCCACCCTGACTAAGTGAAATAGGGGTGAAAGCCATGCACTTTGTTTATTTTTAATTCCCCAGGTTAATTTCGTGCACAAAGTTTTGAACACTAACCACATTTAAGGCCCTGTTTAATTTAGGCATATATCAAGTATTTCTTGCTTAGAACCCTGCAAAGGAAAGCAGGCTGAGCTATAAATCAGGAAACTACTAAATTATTTAGCATCCAATGCTTTGGGGAGAGAAAAGGCACTATTAATAATTAAGCAGGGATTCTGGGCATGAATAGGGCCTGTCCGCAGCAGACCAGGCCATCTGGTCACCCTCTAGCAACCACCTAATGTAGTAGTCAGCAAACTGGGCCAGTGTATTTCCACCCACTGGCCTGTGAGCTAAAAATGGCTTTTGTAGAACATCTGCAACTGATTGGATGATAGAGAATACTAACTTTGAAACCCAATTAAGCAAAATGATTTCTTACCCAGAAATTCCATTCTTCTCACTAGTAGACCTGTGTTGCAATATATTATGCTCAGTTACAAATTTATCAATAAAACATACTATCATCAATGAAATGTTTGTAGAATTTGGGCTTTTCTCTTATTAATGTAAGTAATTACATAATAGTTATAATTTCTCCTCTTGGGCCTACAAAGTCTAAAATATTTATTACCTGGTCCTTTGAAAAAGTTTGCTGACTCCTGGCCCAGTGCCCAGGTGGCAGTAGTGGCTGTAAGCCTAGGTAGCTCACAGGTGGCCTTCATTTGGCCCACACAGTGTCATTTTTTTTTTTAAAGAATCAATTTTATTTAGTTTTTCATGGACTTTCGTTGCTCAGACACTTCATTGTATATGTGGTGCTGGGGTTTGAACCTGTGTACTTGTGCATGCAAGCAAGCGCCATAACTGCTGAGCCATTGCTCCAGACCCCACAGGGTCATTTAAAAATGTGAATTTGAGGGGCTGGAGTGGTGGCTTAGTGGTTGGAGTGCTTGTCTAACATGCACGAGACCCCAGTTCGAACCCCAGCACCACACACACAACTAAGTGTCAGAGAAACAAACAAAAAACCAGATGAAAAACAAATAAAACTGATTCTGTCTTTCTCTCCCTCTCTCTCTCTCTTTAAAAAAATAAAATAAAAAAGTGAATTTGAGCTGGGTGTAGTAGTTTATGCCTGTAATCCCAGCAACTGGGAGTACTGAGACAAGAAGATTGTGAGTTCAAAGCTAGCCTCAGCAACTTAGCAAGACCCTAAGTAACTTAGGGAGACCCTGTCTCAAAATAAAATATAAAAAGGGCTGGTGATGTTGCTCAGTGGTTAAGTGCCCCCCAAAAAAGACATGAATTTGAATATGTTTAGACCAGATTTGTTCAACTTTTTTTTATTTTATTTTTTTAAAGAGAGAAACAACTTTATTTAGTTTTATACATGGCCTTAGTTGCTCCAACACTCAGTTATGTACGTGGTGCTGGGGTTTGAACCCAGGTCCTTGTGCTTGTCAGGCAAGCGCCGAAACTGCTGAGCCACCGCTCCAGCCCCAATTTTTTTTTTTTTTAAACAAATGGGAAAGATGGGGGCTGGAGTGATTGCTCAATGGTTATGGCACTTGCCTGGCATGTGCGAGCATGTGGGTTCAAACCCTAGCACCACATACACAACGAAGTGTCGGAGCAATGAAGGCCACATGAAAAACTAAAATAAAAATTGATTCTCGCCCTCTCTCTCACTCACTGTCCCTCTCTCTTTAAAATTTTTTTTAAAAAATGGGAAAAGCAAGGTTCAGAGATGCAGACTATTTGCCAGATTCAATCCAAAGTTAGTGATGGAGCCAGGATTCCTAGCTCAGTGAGTCTTACTCAGCTGCCTTCTCCTGGCTTAGAGTGTGCAGAAATATTATTATGCTGGTATTCTGAAACTCATGTGTCATAAACATCCAACAGATCATCCACTTTCAGCTTATCTCTTCATGCTTGGTATCTGATCACTGTTACTTCAAGATGAAACCAGTTCCCGTGACTCCCAGGCCCTGCCGCCTGAACGGCTGGATAATATGTGGTTAGGTTATATTGGAGCTGAATCTTATCCTGTGAATCAGTTAAGTAGCATGCGGCCTGTCTGGTCTTCTGGAGGTTTGGAAGTGGAGCTACTGGTTTACAAAATGCAACTGCCAGCTGCAGGGCCTGAGCTCCGTAAAGATGGATCTAAACCCACATGCAGGTTGTTCAAGATCCCACCATGGGCCAAACAGGAGCCATTCTGGTCCCTAAAGCCCGGTGGCCTTCGTGCCCATTGGCGTCTTGCAGATGACAGCAAGCAGATGGTGGAAGTTGGGGGAGACGCCCCACAGAGGACAGAAGGTAGAACAAGCGTGGGTTGAGGGATGAGCTCTCCTAGTGGAGAAGGGGACAGTACAACTGTGACTTGTGTAGTCAGACCTCACCAGGGACTGAAGGTGAGGGAGCTGCTGCTGGGGGAGATGCTTCGCCTGTCGGATGCGAGTTTTCGTGCCTCACCACCAGCGTGGAATTTTGTCTAGTCTGTGCTGCGTCCCCAGCACCTAGCACAGTGCCTGGCCAGAGCACGTGCTCAGCCAGTACTGTCAAATGAGCTGCAAGAAGCTCAAGTGTTCTGTTTGGAGGGGGTAGACAGGTGACAGGAGGGGCCAATTTGATATAAATGTCAAACATCCAAGTATGGACCTTGTTGAAAATGCACAAAATAACTTCTCACTTTTAGCAAAAAGTACCAATACCTATGTTAAGCCAGGCACAGGGACAAGTGGTAAGAGCATAGCACTTAAGGCAGCACAAGACAGATAAGGTCTCTTCCGTGACTTTCCTGAATAAGCCTGAATCAGAATGGTGTCTTTTTCTGTGACTTTGTGCCCTCAAGTCTGCCTGGTGGTAACTGAGTCACTCTTGAGTGACTGAACTAGTGATTGGGTGCCCTATAGAAGGCAGGCTGCTAAGATGTCCCCCAGACCCTCCCCAAAGCCAGGCGCATACACCCTGCATAATTTCAGCCAGCGCTGTAAATGTGACAGCTGCAGTCATTAGGTTCTGCCTTACATTGGTTACTTTATATGGCACATTTGGCCCTAACATGGGGAGGCTATCCCAGTGGGTCTGACCTAATCAGGAAAGCCTGTTGAAGGCAAAATTTCTCTGTAGAGGAAATTAACATATGAAGCAGAAGGGGAATTTTCTGGGCCAGAATTTCTCCATTACTGCTTGAAGATGGAGAAGGCCATGTGGAAGGGATCTTAGCATGGCCTCTAGGAGATGAGCGTGACCACCTGCTAACAGCCAGAAAGAAAACAGGACCCCAATGCTACAAGTTCAAAAGTGTATTATTCCAACACTGAGAAAACTTGGAAAAGGACCCCAGTCCCCAGATGAGAACCACAGTCCAGCAGGATTATGGGCAGAGAATCCAGCCACTCTGTGCCCAGATTTCTGACTTAGAGAAACTGCTGCCTTAAGCCTCAGAGTCTATGGTATTGGGCACACCACAGTAGAAAGCTCTGGAAGCAGTGACCAGCATCTCCACGCAGTTGTACACACCAGCTCTTGCTGCATTTCATGAAGGCCCAGCCCCAGCAGAGCCAGCCCTCATCTTGCTGTGGCCCTTGAGTTCCACCCTTTCCCGAGCCTCCTCTCGAAGCTGCTGGGTGCAGGGTCTGGCTTCTGTGCTCTTTCCCTCCCTCTGGGTGGGTGGCTGGCCTGCAGCAGAGTCACATCCTGCTACTGCAGTTCCAAGTCTATCTTCCACCCTTGTTAATTTGACTGCCAAATCTCTGAGTCGGCAGTATCTGGGTTTGTTGAGAAGCGCCTTGAAATCACTAGCTGCTTCCTTCCCTAGGCCCACTCCTCAACCAAGTTCCTCTGACTGAATCCCTGCTGGGGGACAGTACCCAAAGGGGACCAATCTAAGAAGCAGGGGCCTCAGGGAGCTGGTGATGGGCAAATGATGAAACGGGACCCTTCGAGGGAGCTTTGCAGAATTTCCCCCCACCCACTTCTGGCCTTAGCAGGACCAGCCTCATGTATCAAGCTGTACTTGGCGGATGGAGCCCACGGGTTATGGAATTACACCACTTGGGTTCAAATCCTGCCACCCAGTCTCTGTGATCTTGCACTAATTGCTTCACAGCCTTAACCAGTAGCACTGACCTCCTGTGGAGTGTCCTTCCCTCTCCATGGTCACCAGGTAGTTGTGGCAACTGTTGGTTGAATGTTCTCCATATATGCCAGGCACTGTGCCCGGCTCTGTACCAGGATATCTTCTATAACCTTTCCATAACCCTAGAAAACCCAAGTTCAGAGAGGTCTGAAGCGTCCTTTAATGAGCAGTGGGTCCTGGGGTATCTGATCACTCTGCCTCTCCAGCCAAGGACCCAATCCTGAGGTCCTCTCTTCCCCAGCCAGGTCCCAGACACAAGGACTCTGAGAACCTGGGCATCTGTGAGAAGGGTGAGCCGAGTTCCTGGAGGGTCCCGTTCCTCTCCTGTCTACCCTTCCCTCTTTCTGAGGGCTCCTCCGAGCTCAGGACTTGCTGTGTTGTATTTCAGACCAAGCTTCACCGAGCAGTGGAGACGTACAACAGTTTGGGCAAGGAAACCTTGTTGAGAAGTGAGCTACTTGATAGAATTGAAAAAGAAACCGTACAAGTAGAGGAGGTAGGAGAGGGTGAAATGCGCCAGTTGTGGCTTTTGTCTCTTGTCTAACAGGGGTTGTGTAAATGTCCACCAAAATCCAACATGCTTGGTTCTTTATCTCTAGAAGCCTACACCATAACAATCGAAAGAGCCCTGAGTCATCAAAGCAGAAGGTGGACTGACTGCCCAGAAGGCTTGCATAGACTGCTGAGTGAGGTTCTAGAGTCATCTCATAAATTTAAAAAATGTCACAAAGTTCAAATAACGCACTAGAATTCGTAAAACACAATATTCAAAGTTTTGTGCCTGCAACCCCACAAAAATGTCTATAACGCATGTGCACGTAACTGACATGACAAAAAGTGCACCTTCCAAAATATAATGTTTTGAAAAAGGAGAGAGAGAAGTGGGGGGCTGGGCTGGGCTGAGTGGTGGCTCAGCGGTTGGAGCACTTGCCTGGCATGTGTGAGGACCTGAGTTCAAACCCCAGCACCATGTACACAAGTAAGTATTGGAGAAACAATGCCAGGTGAAAAAAAATAAATAAAATTGATTCTCTCTTCCTCTCTCTCACTCTCTTTAAAAATAAACAAGCAGGGGCTGGAGCCGTGGCTTAGCAGTTGCAGAGCTTGCCTGGCATGCCCAAGAACACGAGTTTGAACCCCAGCACCGCACACACAGCAAAGTGTTGCAGCAACTAAGGCCACATGAAAAACTAAATAAATTGATTCTCTCTTTCTCTCTCTCACTGTCCCTCTCTCTTTAAAAACAAACAAAAAACTTCACATAACTCTTGGCAAAGTGGCTGCACTGAAGGACAGGAGTCCTTGGCTCAGTGCCTACTTACTGAAGGAAGACAGAACTGTGACCTCTGCCCCAGGTTCACTCCAGGGTACATAGCCACTGTGTGGAAAGGTGACAGGAATCAGCTGACCTCCCTATATATCCACCTTGCAAGTTATCCCTTACATTATTTTCTGAGCACATGGAGCTGAAGTTTTGTAACTTTAATGCACATAGGATGTGACTCAAATACACATGGGATGTGATCTTTTTGGAAGGATGGAGGGAAAAGAGCATTGGTCCCCATAGTTAAATGGCCTGGCCTCAGGTTCCACATTGCCAGCTTCTAGTCTTGAACAAACCATTCCTTTTTAATTAATTTTTTCTTAAATTTTTGGCAAGCACTATTGAGCTGTATCCCCACCAGCCAGGCTGAGCAAGCCTTCTAATAAAACAGGGCTGTTTCTATATATGTAACAAAGAGGTCACAGCCCTGGCTGTGGCAATGAGATGAGACCACATCTTACATTGCTTTGTCAACAAAAGTCATCGGCACAGGGGCTGGAGTGGTGGCTCAGCAGTGACGGTGCTTGCCCTGCATGCGTGAGTACGTGGGTTCAAACCCCAGCACCACCTACACAACCAGGTGTCTAAGCAACAAAAGCCACATGAAAAACTAAATAAAATTGATTCTTCCTCTCTCTCTCTCTCTCTCTCTCTATCCCTCTCTCTTTAAAAAAAAAAAGTCATCAGCACAATTATTAGTGTTGTCTTGAGTACGTCTAAATTGTGCGCATTGGTTTGTGTGGCCCCAATCCTGCCCCCAAAGGCCAGAAGTCAACAGGAGGGAAGTTGCTCAGTTCATTGCAGCCGGGAAGCAGAGAGAGAGGAAAGAGCTAGGGGTGAAATAAACCCTTCCAGGGCATACCCCCAGTGACCTCCACTTAGGTTCCCCCTTCGGTGGGCCATCCATGTATCGATGGATTCATCTATTTGATTAATCCACTGATAAGATCTGAGCCCCTGTGATACAATCATTGCCTGAAAGCCTCAGCTGCACTGGGAACCATTCCAGCATCTGGACTTCTGAGAGCCATTCCAGACCCAAATCATAACAGCAACCTCAATGCAGAATCTACAGCTTCTGCAAGAGATCCAGAGTCAGTGCAGAGCCTGTGTTCTCCCTCCTTGTAAGATTTCTATGGCACCAGCTTGCTTTCCCCTTGGGTTGAACACATAACAAGTGAAGCTTAAATTTGATTTTTAAAATCTTCGTGTATTTAAATACACTGCTTAGTGTATTCAAAAGCCCGGCATTCTGTTTATTTTAGAAAATAGCTTTATTGAGATGTAATCCACATACCATATGATTCACCCATTTCAAGTTCAAAGGTTTATAGCATATGTGGGAGGGGAAAAGGAAGGACATCAAGGAGACCTGAGGGAGGTAGTATGGGGGAATCTAATCAGAGGGGGAACCTCCAACTTCCATGAGAAG
>PVKS010051667.1:0-11038 GCA_004027875.1 Aplodontia rufa | reverse complement strand
TGATTGAGTCCCCACCCAATCCGGGAAAGACAAGGCCCCCCAAACTTCCTGTGCCTACCCCAGGCTACATAGTCACTGCCTAGGCAAGGCCGCCTACCACTTACCCTGCCGATCCTCACTCTGGTAGTGCAGGTGAGTCTGGCCCGAGAGCTGCGGATCCCAATAAAAAAACGCTGTGCCTGAATTTACACCCGTGTTTCTGATTTTTACAATCACCAGACTGATATCATTCCCATGTACCTTCTCCTTGCCCACCCCTCACAAAGTTTCCTTTAGAAGAGCTTGAGAACCCCAAAAGAATCTTTCACTCTAGATGACCCCCATTCTTCCTTCAATGTGCATTCATTGCTTTCCTAAGTGAATTTCTGTACCTCTGTACACTCTTAAATTCAACCTTTGTCAAGAACTGCTCATGCTGAATTTAAATCTCCCTCTAGGAACCTCTCACATCTCCTCTGGTGGAAAGAATATGTGATATTTGGCTTTCTGTGTGCCCCCTTATCCAATTCATTTCTGGTACTGTTTAGGAAGCATTGTTACTGGAACCTTAGATCAGAAGCCTGATTAGGGAGGGATCCAACAAACCAAGTCTGAACACTTGCCCCAAAAATCTAAGAGGTAATTGTAAGGAAAGAAGGGAATGAGGAAAATATATAGAGCAGTCGCTCAACAGTAACACAGGTTTATTGGATATAAACCTGCAGAGGGAAGGTCCAGTAGAGGCTGGGACCCCCTGTCCACTTACAGACTAAGGTAGTTATAGAGGGTGTGAAGGAAAAGAGGATTATGATGTTTCTAGGAAGTTGTCAGGGAAGGGTCCTTTCTTATGGTGATGGAGTGTTTAGAGTTTCTTTGTTTGATGAAGGATTATTGTAGGTGGGTCCCAGGTTCAGGATTAGGTGGGTCAGGGGTTTAGGGACAGGTGAGTTTTGTTCTGAGATGGAGGAAGTGTTTCAAAATGCCATTGCCTAAGTCAGGTTCTACCTAACTGTCATGGTGAAAAGCAAGAGAGGAACTTTAATCAGAATAGCTACACCGTGCACACCTGCAATCCCAGCAACTCCGGAGGCTGAGGCAGGAGGATTCCAAGTTCAAAGCCAGCTTCAGCAACTTAGTGAGGCCCTTAGTAACTTAGTGAAATCCTGTCTCAAAGTAAAAAATAAAAAGGGCTGGGGATGTGGCTGAGCGCTACTGGGTTCAATCCCTGTTACCAAAAGAAAAAATAAAATAGAATAGATACACTGGGAAGACAAGGTGACCCACGTCCTTAACCCTGTTTTGGAGGAATTGACAATGACCCTGAAGTTTTATAGAAAGGGAATTGGGGGCAAGGGCTGGAAGATGGGTGTTGCCCATCTTTTCATAGATGCCAAAGCAGGTGATCTTGATCAGGCATGTTCTGCGCATGATAAAATCAGGATTGGCCAGGTGGTCCCTGATAAGAAATTGTGGTTGCCTGGGGGGCAGCTTCCACTCATCAGAAAATGTTTCCGGGATCAGTCCACCTTCCTGGACTCCAAGGTGACTCATAGCAAAGAAGATGTATGCAAAGTGGAAGTAGAGGTGACAAGTCTTCAGTCCTGCTTATGGCCACCCTTCAGACATTTGCAGGCGAAAGTCCACAGTCTATGTCTTTGTTACAGTCTCAGAGCCCACAGGTGGAGGACTTAGTCTCCCACCCTATCCCCACTCCCTATTTCAGACACCAATCTCAAGTCCCATTCTATTTTGTCTATGCTTCTGACCAACCAGCTATCAATTATTACTACCACTCTCTCCTTAGGTTAGATTAATTTTCTAGAATGACTCAAAGGACTCAGGAAAACACTTACATTTACTGATTTCTTATGTAGGTTTTTTTCAAAGCATGCAAATTAACAGCCAGATGAAGATTTATACAGGTTGAAATCTGTAAGGGTCTCAAATGAAGGAGGTCCCCAAGAAGTTGGAGTACACTATCATCCTGGCCAACCTTCTCATGTTTGGCTAACTAGGAGCTCTCTGAATCCAGCCTTTTTATAACAACACTCCTCTCTAATCCTTTTGTAAGATTTAGGTTCCCTTGATGTTGGGGATCAAAACCAGGGATTCATGCATGCAAGGCAAGTACTCCACCACTGAGTTTATTTCCCCAGCCCAGCCCCCTGACTTGTGTCCAATATTCTTTTTTTTTAAGAGAGAAAGAGAGATACAGAGACAGAGAGAATCAATTTTTATTGAGTTTTTCACATGGCTTTCATTGCTCTGACACTTAGTTGTGTACGTGGGTGCTGGGATTTGAACCCGTGTACTTGTGCATGCCAAGCAAGCACTATAACTGCTGAGCCACTGCTCCAGCCCCCTTCGTCCAATACTCTAAACTCTAAAGGAAGCCCTACCTATAGCAGCAAAGAAAACAATTTCTCTGCACCGCAAAGAAAACAATCAGGATTATGAAGAAAGAACCTGCAGAACGGGAGAGAAATCTTTGCTAGGTACTCTTCTGACAGAGGATATATAAATAACTAAAATATATAAATAACTCAAAAACTTTACACCAAAAACCAAATAATCTAATTAATAAATGGGCAAATGAATTAAACAGACGCCTCTTAAAAGAAGAAATACAAATGGCCAACAAATATATGAAAAAATGTTCAACATCGTTAGCAACTAGGGAAATACAAATCAAAACTACACTGAGGTTAATCTCACACCTATCAGAATGGCAGTCATCAGTGCAATAAGCAGGGGGGTGTGGGTGAGTGGGGGGTGGTCGTGGTGCTCCCCTGTAATCCCTGTGGCTCAGGAGGCTGAGGCAAGAGGATCACAAGTTGAAAAACAACCTTAGCAACTTAGCAAGGCCCTAAGCAACTTAGTGAGAACCTGTCTCAAAATAAAAAATAAAAAGGGCTGGGAATGTAGCTCAGTAGTTAAGTGCCCCTGGGTTCAATCCCCGTTACCAAAACAAAAAAAAGCAGCAATTTGAACCAGTCAGCATGAGCCAAGGTGACCAAGAGTTGCCATGGCAGTGGGAACTTAAAAATCGGATGCCACTGGGGCTGGAGCGGTGGCTCGGCAGTTGCAGCGCTTGCCTGGCCTGCGCAAGTACGCAAGTTCAAACCCCAGCACCACGTTCACAACCAAGTGTCCAAGGAATGAAAGTCACATGAAAAACTAGATAAAAATTGCTTCTCTTTCTCTCTTTCTCTCACTGTTGTTTCTGAAAAAAAAAAAATCTGATGGCATCTTGCTGTCAGTCAAAAGTCAGGTAGACCTGGGCGGGACTCTCTAGAAACTTCTCTTGGGATCCTCAGTAAAACTGGAGTGCAGGAGAGGAACACTGTCCCTCTCCTAAGAGGACCCAATCTCTTCCTTAAGAATGTCCCTTTTCTTTTTCATTTTCTTTTTTTTTTTTTTGGAGACAAGTTCTTGCTCAATTGTGTAGGACCTCACTAAATTGCTGAGACTGGTCTTTCAGTGCCTCAGCCTCTCCAGTCACTGGGATTACAGGAGTACACCACTGCTCCAGGCTCCCTTTTCCTTATCAATAAATTTATTCCTGTTACTCTGAGTGACATGTCTGAAATCTTTCTGACTTGATCCCAAGAATCACGTTCTGGGGGCCAGAGAAGTGGTAGAGTGTGTGCCCTTGCATGCATGAAGCCCTGGGTTTGATCCCCAGTACCACAAAAGATAAAATAAAACATGAGCTCTTTAAAGAAAAAGATTTGGGGTTTGAAGAGGTTCTTTCCAAAGCCTCAGTTTCCCAGAAGGCCCCAGTTCTATAACAATGCCATTTTGAAACAGCCTCCATTTGAGAACGGTCACCCCATGTTTACTGACTCAGCCTAACCTAAACTCCAGACAATTCTCCATCATTACACAAAAAAGGGAATTTGTCATCTGGGGCTGAAATCCAGAGAAATGTCTTCTTTGACATGGTATGACAGTGATCCACTTCGATATATTAGATACGATGAATATAGCCCTTGCTGCTCTGGTGTTGCAATTTTTTTTTTTTTAAAGAGAACGGTGGGTGAGAGAGAGAGAGAGAATCAGTTTTATTTAGTTTTTCACGTGGCTTTCATTGCTCCAACACTTAGTTGTGTACGTGGTGCTGGGGTTTGAACCCGAGTCCTTGCACATGCCAGGTAAGAGCCTTAACCACTGAGCAACCGATCCAGCCCCTTTTCCTTTCTCCCTGTCCTTCCCTAAAGTCTCCCCTTCCCTAATCTCTGCCCTCACTAATCTCAGGGGAAACATTTCATCCCCATCCTAGGCAGAGTTATCTATCCTTGAGCATACACCCAAGTAATTCAGACTTTTGGGAGGGTTAGACGCACTAGAAGATCTAAGAAATGACCATTTATATCCCAGATTAACAAGTGAGTGACAATCCAGGACTGGGAACACCTGGGTTGAACCATCTCCTTAAAATCCCTCCTTTGGGGGCTGGAGTGGTGGCTTAGTGGTCACAGCACTCGCCACTTGAGGATATGGGTTTGAACCCCAGCACTACGTACACAACGGAGTGTCAGAGCAACGAAAGCCACATGAAAAACTAAATAAAATTGATTCTGTCTGTCTCTTCTCTCTCTCACTGTCCCTCTCTCTTAAAAAAAAAAATCCCTGCTTTCACCTAGAATCACAGCTTCTGGGACAGGAGTTCCCTGTGTTTCTACTTTGCTGGTAAAGCAATAAAATTTCGTTTCTTCCTTTCTCTCAAAATCATGTCCTCACTACTGGATTGGTGTCACTGGGGACAAGGACCCAGCTTTCTGTAACAATGGACCAGTGACCACTCCAAAGGATGAAGGTGACAACCACAAGGACCTTTCTCTGACAATGCCCCTGTAAAGGCCTAACCACAAAAATTCCCCCAGTCCCTCCCTAGGTTGTAAATAGACAATGGGTCCCATTCTCTGCTGGGCCCCCATCCTCAGGTTTGTCCTGAATAAGCCTGTGTTACTGTTGAGCCACCTCTCCTATTTCTTTCTTTATTTCTTTCTTTTGGTTCTTTCTTTAGATTTTGGTTCAGAAACCTGGGCTAGGTGTTCAAGGTACCCACCATGGTAGCCTCTCCAGGCCTTTCCTTGACCTCAATCCAGTGTCTGTTTCTCTCCCTCTCTCATGAGATCTCCTCCTCTTCCTCCAGAAGTTCTAGTAAGGACCACACAGATTGCTTGAGGACCCCTTCTAACCTCCCTGGATTCCTGGACTCCCTGCCTCAGTTTCTCTCCTTGTGGATACAGACAAATCCTAGGCTGGTTGAGAGAAAACCCCACCGCCACACTTTCTTTGGGCATGCCCATTGATCATCCTTTGTTCCCTCCTTAGTTCCTGGAATAACTTCAGAGAAACCAGAATTCTTGTGGGGATGTCCCTTGATTTTGGATTTTCTCTCCTTTGGACTCCATCTCTCTCTTTCTCTCTACCTCTCTCTCTCTCTACCTCTCTCTCTCTCTCTCTCTCTCTGTCATGGTTACCAGAGATTGTACCCAGGGCTCTTAACCACAGAACCACATACCCAGCCCCTTTTATTTTTACTTTGAGACAGGTTTTGCTAAATTGCTTAGGGCCTTGCTAAGTTGCTAAGACTGGCTTTGAACTCAGGATCCTCCCGCCTCAGCATCATGAGCCACTGGGCTGCTTAGTGGCATGCACCACCAATTCCAGCTCCTACTCAATCTTTTTGTCCAGCATGGGTCAGGCCCCCTCAAAACTCCCCAGGACTCTCCTTTGGGGTGTCTCCTGAAACCCATTCAGACTCCGGGTCTCCAAGACACACTCAAATCTGAAAGACTGGTGTTCTTCCATAATATTGCCTGCCCCCCATACAGGCTGGACAATGACAGTCACTGGTCTGAAAACAGCACATTGAACTTCTAAATTCTCCATGATCTTGAAATCTTTCTCCAATGCAATGACAAATGATCTGAGGTCTGTTAGCTAGAACTTGACCTAGGCAACACCATTTTGAATCTTATCCTCCACCTTAGAAAAAGAACCACCTCAGAACAAGAACCACCTCATCCCTAAACTCCAGACCCACCAATTCCATTAATCCTGGACCCACCTATCCCTAAACCCGTACAATACTCCACCATCAGGCAGAGAAAAGGACCCTTCTCTGACAACTCTCCAGCAACACCCTAATCCTCTTTTGTTCATGCCCTCTATAACTACCCTAGTCTGTAAACAGAAAGCCAGTCCCAGACTCTACTGGGGTCCTGCTCTGCAGAAGGATTCCAAGTTCAAAGCCAGCCTCAGCAACTTGGCCAGGCCCTTAGTAACTTCGTGAAATCCTGTGTTACCGCCCCACTCTCCTTTCTCTTTATTTTCTCCACTCACTTCTTTCCTTAAATGGTCCTCTACGTCCAGGCTTGGTACCTCCACTCCAGGCTTTCTCTCCACCAGAACTGCTCAATTTTTCACGTTTTTCTCCTCAATAAAAACAAAAACAAAACCCTCAAGGCATCCCTGTCTTGGGACACGGCCCACTTTGGGAGCTCTGTTTTCTTTCTATTACTCTAATAAACCCTCTTACTTTGCTCTCTCTCACCCTCAAGTCCACAGAGTGGATTTCACTCTTTGACTTTGGAAGATAAAGAAACCATCCACCCACCTTTCAGGTTACATTTTTGGGGCCTTGCTCAGGCTCTACCAAAGGGTAATACGGACAAGAAAGCTCTCATTTCTCTTCTCTGTGTTCTCCTAGTGGACATACTGTCTTTAAACATCTGTCAGCCAGTTAAAGTGGCTAGCTGGCTCCTAGTCTTAAGACTCAGGGGACAGGCTTTCTGGGCAGCAGGAACCCATCCCTTTGCCTAAGGATTAGAAACATTGGTCTTGACTTGCTTCAGTTTCCTTTCTGTGGGACAGAAGTGGTGTGTGGGACAGAGGAAGGCTTGAGACAATTGAAGGCAGAAGAACAGGGCAACTCTCCAGTGCTGCACAAAGTTCTCCTGTCCCAATTCTGACACCAACAGCCCTCAGGGTATTGACCACCATCTGTCTGTTGTTATTCATCACTGATGCTTTCTTTCTCTCTGGCAGGACAAAAGCACCCCAGGGTCACACTGCTTTGCCATCATGAACTAGCCTTTTCTCTGCCTGAAAACTGGTGCTTTTTTTTTTTTAAGGGACACAGAGAGAGAGAGAGAGAGAGAATCGATTTTATTTAGTTTTTCATGTGGCTTTCGTTGCTCCAACACTTCCTTGTGTTCTTGGTGCTGGGGTTCAAACCCATGTCCTTGTGCATGCCAGGCAAGTGCCATAACCACTGAGCCACCACTCCAGCCCCTTGAGAAGTTCTTTTTTTTTTTTTTTAAGAGAGAAGGACAGTGAGAGAGAGAGAGAGTGACAGAATCAATTTTTATTGAGTTGTTGACATGGCTTTCATTGCTCTGACACTTAGTTGTGTACATGGTGCTGGGGTTTGAACCCATGTACTTGCGCATGCCGGGCAAGCGCTGCAACCGCCGAGCCACTGCTCCAGCCCCCCTTGAGAAGTTCTTGAAAATATGCTCCTGTATGGTATTGTCAGATAAAATAGAGGATGCAAGAGGATGCACACTTACTTTGAATTTCAGATAGGCAAACATTACATGGAATATCCCTTTTTTAAAAACAAAACTAAGCTGAGCATAATATATATTTATTTGCTTAACCTAGCAGGTGGACCTTTCTTGTGCTTCACAGATTTTATTTTATTTTGTATTGGGATCAAAAAACCCAGGGCCTCTCTCGTGCTGGATAAGTGCAGGCAATCCGCATTCCCATCCCCAGTCCTTTTTCTTCTTTCAACATTTCTTTCTTTCTTTTTTGTACCAGGGATTGAACCCAGGGGCACTTAAACTCTCATATCCCCAACCCTTTTTATTTTTTATTTTGAGAGCCCGTCTCGCTTAGTTGCTTAAGACCTACAAAAATTGCTGAGGCTGGCCATCTTCCTGCCTTAGCCTCCCAAATCACTGGGATTACAGGTATGTTCCAACGTGCCCATTCATTTTACAAACTTTTTTTTCTTTTGGTACTGGATATTGAACCCAGGAGTGCTTAACCACTGAGTCACGTCCCCAGCCCTTTTTATTTGTATTTTGAGATCAGGTCTCTTTAAGTTGCTCAGGGCCTTGCTAAGTTGCTGAAGCTGGCTTTGAACTTGAGAACGTCCTGCCTCAGTCTCCTGAGCCGCTGGGCTTACAGGCATGCACCAAGATGCCTGGCTATAATAATGCTTAATGCATCTATGTATTCACATCCTATTCACCAATATGCTATTAGTCAAAGCGATTGACACTTCAGAGCCCAACACCAATGGACTGGCATTGCATTCTTCCTCTAGTAAAAGAAATGCAAACTCATAGAGGAAAGAATGTGAACAAGTTTAAAAGAAAGAAAGAACGAAAGAAAGAAAGAAAGAAAGAAAGAAAGAAAGAAAGAAAGAAAGAAAGAAAGAGAAAAACTAAAACAGGAATTCAGTCAAGAAGGAGTAGCTCCATTTCTTCAAGTTTTCTCTCCTACAGCTGAAGCATCTTAGACATAACTCAGTTAATAGGCACAGGGGCATACTTAAAAGTTGAAAAAGAAGGCAGACTGCCTAGGAGCCTTGGGACTATAAGAATAATAGTGAGGAGGGGCTGTGGAGAGATAGGCACACTAGCACACTTTCCAGCCCCTCTGGAAAGCAGTGTGGAGAATCCTCAAAAAACTAGGGATGAGCCCATCATATGATCCTGCTATTCCTCTCCTGGGTATTTTTCCAGGGGATTTAGAATCCACACACTACAGTGACACAGCAAAATCTATGTTCACAACAGCTCAATTTACAATAGCTAAATCATGGAAACAACCCAGCTGTCCCTCACTGGATGAATGGATCCAAAAACTGTGGTACATATATACCATGGAGTTCTACTCAGCAATTAGAAACAGTGATATTGCAGCCTTTGAAAGTAAATGGATGGCTATGGAAGAAATTATGGTGAGTGAAGTCACCATAACACAGAGAACCAACAGTCGAATGTCTTCACTCATCTGTGGAGGCTGGAGCTAGACCTTGGCCATTGAGAAAGGAGGTCTATTATCATGTTTTAAATCCGGATAAGGTGTAACGTCATACAACCTAAGGCATTTGTAGAGATGTATTGGGAAGGAGCGGGGGAGGAATAAGGGTGAATAATTGGGGGGGCTCTTAGGGGTAAATCTAATTTTCAGAATTTATATATATATATTATATTATTTCATTAGACGCTTGTTTGTTCAACAAATAAATTTCTGAATAAAATAAATAAAAATAATAATAATAGTGAGTTTCCAGCTTTTCTTGCTTTCCAACTTCCCCACTGGATCAAACCCAGGGTCTCACACGTGCTGAGGCTGGCTTTGAATTAGCCATTCTCCTGCCTCAGCCTCCTGAGCCGCTGGGATTACAAGTATACGCCACAGCACCTAGCTTTAACTCACGTATTTTGTTAATTTTTAAAATTTTTTCATCTGGCTTCTTTGTTTTTCCTCCACTTAGTTGTACGTGTGATGCTGAGGATCAAATCCCAGTCCTCATGCATGCCAGGCAAGTGCTCCAACCGCAGAGCCACCACTTTAGCACCCGTGCTCATCTATTTTGAATGTATGCTGTTGAAAGTTAATGATAACATTTCCATTGGACCAGTAATAAAAACACCTAACTGCAGTGGGTTTATGAGAACAGAGATGAGGAACTGGAAACATCTATAGAAAAATCGTTTGAACAACCCCGGTGTCCCTCACTGGAAGAATGGATCCAAAAACTGTGGTACATTTATACCATGGAATATTACACAGCAATTAGAAACAATGACATTGCAGCCTTCGAGGGTAAATGGATGGTTATGGAAGAGATCATGATGAGTAAAATCAGCATAACCCAGAGATCTAAGGGTCGATTGTCTCCACTCATCTGTGGAGGTGGGGACTAGACCCTGGACAATGAGAAAGTTGGTCTAGTAACATGAGTTAAATCCAGATAAGATGTAAAGCTTTACAATCTAATATTTTTTTAGAGTTATAATGGGAAGGGGAAGGGAGGGATAAGGGAGGGTAATTGGGGGGGCACTCCTGGGGATAAATGCAATATCCAGAATATATACACATTTTATACACATTTTATATTATTTTGTTAAAATCTTGTAAGGTTGCTCATAAATAAAAAAAAAAAAAAAAAGAAAAATCGTTTGAAGAGGTGTGCTCTAAAGGGAGGCAGAGAAATGGGATGGGAGGAAAACGGTATATTAAAAGAGATAATGCAGTATATTTATTAGTATGTTAATAATTCAAAACAGAATAAAAAACTGATAACAGAAAACAAAGGAGAATGTCATCATGCATGAGAAAAAGAGTAAGATACAGGACACAGAAAGAAGGAGAGTTCATTCAGAATGGAAAGTGGAGCACACAGGTTCCATGCAGAGAGATGTGCAGATGCGCTTGGGCTTAAGTACAGAAATTCTCTTTTCTCAGTAACGGAAATCAAAATCATCAGTTACCAGTGAGGTGGGCCCACCTGAAATTTAGTGGTGGCAAATTGAAAGAACAATCATCAGGGGCCATGTGTTTTTCTCAGGCCACATCTGCTACACAAGTGCAGACAGAGTACACAGGGAGTTGGATTCAACTGGTATTGTGGTTTTATCAGGAGAATAAAATGAGATAGGAACAAGAGACTTAATGCTATATACAAAGGACTGATCATACGACGGGCAATGGCCTCTAAAATGTTTCAGCAGAGGAAGACATAAGGACATGGGGTGGGGGTGAGGAGTGAAATAAGGGTGATAGAATCAAAGGATCAGGGAAAACACTGTGATTTTCCACCAAATATTAACAGGGATGAGTAAAAGAAATAACTTTGTTTTCCTCAGACAGAAGAGGAGCCGGGACAGGAGACGGGCCCATCCGTGTACAATAGGCTGAATATAATGGTTTCCCAAATGTGTCCAAGTCCTAATCCCTAGTAGTTGTGCATGTTAACTTACATGACAAAGGGATTTTTTTAAATGTGATTAAATATCTTTTTTTT
>PVKS010051666.1:0-11036 GCA_004027875.1 Aplodontia rufa | reverse complement strand
TTTTTGTGCATACCTCATATTTTCCCACCTCTCCTGCTGTTTCTTCTATGTAGAATATCTTTGAATAAAAGGCAAAAATTGGGAACTTTATCTTGAAAATAATTCTGAGTAGGAAAGAAACACTGTGTCTTAGGAACTGTGCCTTAGGAAAATTGAACAGGCCGTGTGCTGTGCGTGTGGATTAGAAAAGGAGGTTCCTGTGGCTAAGTAGCCCAAGCTCTCTGCCTGCATGTTGCCACTCTGGGAGGTACAAGGGGCACAGATTGCCTATTAGTTTGATGAAGATTTTGCATGATTATTGATTCAACAAAGAATTTGGATACAAATGATGTGAAAACATCAGCAGAACATTATCACAACAAAAGTCCATTATGATATTGTTTATTATCTTGGCTTCTCTGTATTGGTGCTTCTACCGTAGCCGGAAGTGAACTGTCTAAGAATGCTACCCATTGAATATCAGAGCACCAGTTCAATGCCACCCAACTAACTGAAAACCTAGATATGAATTGAATGGTGATATTTTAGACCATTGACTATTACTTCTATATAGGCGTAAGTCTAGACCAATTTTAGAAGTATCCTTCAGTCCCTCTATGAAACAGAAATTTCTTCCTCAATTTTTCAAAGTATTTTTAAAGAGTGTTTATGGAATTGATTTGGAAAGTTTACTATGAAAACCCAGTAAAGGAGCATTGTATTTTCTAACATTTGAAGGCCAAATCCTATTAGATGCCAGGTTTAGTACATCTACAAGAACACTCAAAGTAGATAATTCAATAGATGAGTTCCTACAGTGTCTTCTGTGTATAAGTGATTCTTTGTACAGAAATTGCTTTGTTCCCAATCCCAGAATTGTGATATGCTTCCTAGTCTTAATCTTTGAAAAGATTATGAAATATTTGCTATGGGACATGAATCATCATTTTAAAAAATAGAGCATTACCTCAATAGTTATGTTTCTGGGAAAAGTGAGTATAAATCAAATTTTTGTAAGTTAAATAATATTTTAAATGTCCCAGGGGAACTTATTATTTAATAAAATAGCATGGAGCGAATAATCACATTGTGAAGTGGCTTTTCATAAACCAGGGCACACCTGTGTCATACTCTGTCATGGCTATAGGACCTTACTCCACAGAAAAGTTTGAAGGTTGCCAGATCTGTCTTGGACTCAAGTCAAGGGAATTAAGTTATTGAGTACTGAGGATCTTGTTACAAGGCAGTCTTATACATAAGCTGTCTCAGAATGGGTTGTATAGTATGTGTTTTAAAAAGACCTAGAAAAGCTACTACACTTATAAGTTTTAAAGTATAGTAGGCAAATTAATTTGTTTTGATTATGTGTAGATATTATCAATCAGAATCATTTGCATGCATGAATTAAAGTTGTGCATAATGATGGGTTTTGTTGTTACATATTCTTACATGTGCATAATGTAATGATATAATTTGGCCAATATCCAATTCAAGCACTCCCTCTCCCTTCTCCTGTCCCATGGTCCCTTTCTTCTGTTGATAGGTACAGAATATACTTTCCCCCCTCACCCTGCCTTTCTTCCCTCCTCTCCTTCCTCTCCTCTCGCCTTCTCCTACCTTTACTTTATTAGACTTCCTTTAGTTCATCTATTAATGTTTGAATGGTTCTTTGTGTAATATCCTTCCCTCCCCCTTTCCTTTATTATAATCTAGCTTCTACAAATGAAATAAAAGATACAACTTTTGAGTTTCTGTGTTTGCCTAATTTCATTTAGCATGATATTTTCCATTTCCATTCATTTGCCAGAGAATGCCATAATTTCATTCTAATAGCTGAGTATTATTGTATGTATATAACATAATTTCTTAATCCACTTATCTAGTGATGGGCATCTGGTTTGATTCCATAATTTAGCTATTGTGAATTGTGTTGCTATAAATGTTGATGTGGCTATGTGGCTGTAGTATGCAGATTTCAGATCCTTCGGGAAGATCCTGAGGAGAGGGTTAGCTGGGTCATATGGTGGTTCCATTCTCAGTATTTTGAGGAATCTCCATCCTGCTTTCCAGAGTTATTGAAGTAGTCTGCAGTCCCACTAACAATGTAGAAGTCTTCCTTTCTCCCCACAAACTCACCAATTATTATTGTCCATGATCTTGATTTTTGTCATACTGACTAGAGTGAGGTGAAATCTTAATGTTGTTTTGATTTGCATTTCTGTTATTGCTAGAGATGTTGAACATTTATTCTTATTTTTATTGGCCATTTGTGTTTCTTCTCTTAAGAAATTTCTGCTTAGTTCTTTTGTCCATTTTTTAATTGGGTTATTTGTTTTATTGGCATCAACTTTTTTGAGTTATTTGTATATTCTAGCTATTAGTCCCCTATCAGAGAGGTGGCTGATTAAGATCTTCTCCCATTCTATAGGTTCTCTCTTCATAGTCTTAATCATGTGCAGAAACTTTTTAGTTTAATTGGGTCCCATTTATTGATTCTTGATTTTATTTCTTGAGCATTGGGGGTTTTGTTAAGGAAGTCAGTGCCAGCTCCTATATGATGGAGTGTTGACCCTATGTTTTCTTTTAGCAATTGCAAGTTTTGTGATCTGATTCCTGTCTTTTGTCCATTTTACTTGAGTTTTGTGCAGGTTGATAGATAAGGGTCTAACTTCATCTTTCTTTTCTTTTCTTTTCTTTCTTTCTTCTTTCTTTCTTTCTTTCTTTTTTACATAAAGCTATCCAGTTTTCCTAGCACCATTTTTTGAAAATGTTGTTCTTTCTCCAAAATATATTTTTGCCTCCTTTGTCAAATATCAGAAGGCTATAGGTTTGTGGATTTGTCTCCGAGTCTTCTATTTTATTCCATTGGTCTTCATATCAATTTTGATACCAAAACCATGTTGTTTTTGTTACTAAAGCTCTGTAATATAATTTAAGACCAGGAATTGTGATACCTCCTGCTTCACTTTTCTTGCTTAGTATTGCTTTGGCTACTGATTAGATAATTTTAAAGTACTGTATGCACAAATTTCACAGATCTTTGTTTATAAGCGGGGATGTAATTTCACATATTAAAAGCAAGAGTAAGTAGATTGATGAAAAATGAAGAATTAAAAAATCTCCAAACAAAAGAGCATGTAAAACATTTTTTTAAAAAGAAGGGAAAAAAGAAAAGAGTCCTTACTTCATTAAAAATAACTTTCTCTTTGAGTTGTCTTTGTAGCTTCCATTTTACAGGAAGAGAACATGGTAAACTGGAAACAATTAGATATCTTCAAATGCTGACTTTGTGTTTAATATGGAGAAATACTTGCAATTGTAAAGCCAGGGGAGGAGCAATGCATCTGTCAGCAATTCTTAGTGACCCCCATCCTGTGGCCCAGGTTCTGTTACTTCAGGCTGTCTGGTCAGAACCTTCCTTGTATGAGATGAGGTGAGTGTAGTGTTGATTCATATTGAGAGTTTCTAGGTATTGGGGAACTGATTTGTCAAGAGTCCCTTAAAAGTAGCTGGGCATGGTGGCGCATGCCTATAATTCCAGCAGTTTAGGAGGCTGAGGCAGGGGGATTGTAAATTCAAAGCCAGCCTCAGAAACTTAGCAAGACCCTGTCTCAAAATAAGAAATAAAAAAAGGGACGGGGGATGTGGTTCAGTGGTGAAATGACCCTGAGTTAAATCCCCAGGGTGTGCTGGGGCGTGGGTGGGTGTGGGAGTGGGTGTGGGTGGGTGGGTGGGGCTAATACTTACAGGTGCCAAACTGCAATGTTTAGATGAAGGTATAGAGGGCTTGGGTCCTGGCTTAGTGGTGTAACCTTTGCTTAACCTATGAGGCCCTCTTTCATCCCCAACACTGGGGACATCTAGTTGCAATAGACAGTTTCATATATATCATAGTCCTCAGTCTTCAGTTATTTGAGAAGATAGGTCGAGAACCAAAAGAATGTCATCACAAATGGTAATGAAAAAGAGTATCTGGGGCTGCAGTGGTGGCTCAGCAGTTACAGCACTTGCCTGGCATGCGGAGGATGCAGGTTTGAACCCCAGCACCACGTACACAAGAAAGAGTTAGAGCAATGAAAACCACATGAAAAACTAAATAAATTTGATTCTCTTTTTCTCTCACTGTCCCCCCTCTTTTTTTTTTTTAAAAAAGACAGTATCCAAGACCCCCCTACATTATGTCAAATTGCAGAATATTAGAGCTTGGAGCTCTAAATAGTTTATTAAATTTCTACTGAAGAGCAGGCACTATACTAGGCTCTTTGTATACATTCTTTTTAATTCTCACAATCAATAACTGTACAATACTCCCATCATATAGAGAAACACGGGCAGTGAGGCTCAGTAAATGCCAAAGGTTATAGCTGGTAAAAGGTTGTATTGGAATTTGCACCTTCAATGATTTGACTTTTTTTTTTGTACTGGGGTGTTCTACCAAGCCTTTTTAAAGTTTTAGTTTGAGACAGGGTGTTTGCTAAGTTGACCAGGCTGGCCTCAAATTTGCCTTCCTTCTGCCTCAGCCTCCTTAGTTGCAGGGATTACAGGCATGCACAAAGGTTGGTGGCTAAATGGTTTGACTCTTAAGGATTTACAATTCCATCTTGCCACCTCAGCATTTATCTAATATATAATGGTCCTGAAATCTGAATACTGCCATCTTTTCCTAAGGACAGAATCAATAGCTTCCAAAGCATTTTAATATTATTAATCCCATGCAGGGACAAATGACTATTTCCACGCTGCAGATGAAAAATCAGTGTGGAGAATTTAAGACACGTTCTATTCAAGATGCCCACAGCTAAAAGGGGAATGAAGATACGCAAATTAAAAACTCTAAAGTAAGGGGGGACATATAAATGCCATAAACTTGGCAGCAAACTATATGGGACGAGAGGAAAGTAGAGGAAAGATGTCAATCGCACAAGGATCCAGCCTCTACTAGTGTGGTCTTTGGCCTGGGGGTGGCGGTGGGATGAGGTGGGGTGCGTGTGTGTGTATGTGTGCGTGTGTGTGTGTGTGTGTGTGTGTGTGTGTGGTGTGTAGGGTGGGTGGGGGAGAGGTTCTACAGTGGGCCACAGTAGACTTTAAATGGATGAATTAATTGACTCCACCCTGTCGGTGAGCAAGGCAGAAAGCAGGATTTCAAAAAACGTTTCATTTCAAAAGAAGTATCCAGATCTACGACCAGGGCAGAACACCGGGCCAGGCGCACTTCTCAAACTTTGCTGTTAAGCAAATCACCTGTTAAAAATGCGGATTTTGATTTAGTAGATCTGGTCGGGGCCTGAGATTTCGAGTTTCTAATAAAGTCCAGGTGATGGTTGATTTTGCTGGTCTGCGGACCACACTTCGAGGTGCTTCCGTATAACCTGGGAGCGTGTTAAAAAAATGCAGAGGGTTTGGGCCTCACCGCAGACTTACTGAATCAGAATCAGTATTTTAACAAGCTCCCCAGGTGATTCTTGTGTACCTTAAACTTTAGAAACATTTTTTTAGGTGATTCTTTGTTCAATGGAGGGGATCCAAAGAGGACGCTGGGCATCGCACACTAGCAGTCTGGTTTCTTTGTGGAGCTCTATTTCCCAGAAGGCAGATATTTGTTCCCCGTGAAACTGGTCTTCCTGATTCTAAACCAGTAGCAGCTCCGGGAGTTGCTCGCCTCATAATCCTCCTTGCTGGGTTTCTTTCCACCCCAACCCACGCTTCCCCGGGGCACTCCAGCTGTTTCCCACCCCCACGCCCAAGCAGCTACTGTGCACAGCTGGAGCCTTACGCTGCTGTAGCACCAGAATTGCGGTGGCCGGGGAAGCCAGGCGGGGGCGCCGCAGACTAGGCTGTGCGGGAGCAGGCCGAGCAGAGCCGGTAGAAGGCAGCGGGAGCGGCGGGCGGGGGGAAAGCGAGCTCCTTATCTGGTGCCAACCGGCGCGGCCTTGGCGCAGCAATACATTCCCACACCGCGGGAGCGGCGGCTCGCTACCTGGGAGGTGGCGCGCATCACCCCAACCTACGTTTCATAAACCCGTCGGGGAATAGTTGCCCAGCCTCGCGGGCCAGTAATCAGCCGAACTTCTCTGAAAAGAGCTGCTGATTATAATCCCCGAGTTGGGCCGGGACCTCCAGGATTTAGATTATAGATCGACTATTATTTAATATCATCTTCATCATCATCATTAAAACCCAGCAAGCCAGACCTAGCACCTCCATCCCTCATACACTCGCACGCCTCTGAAGATGTAGTGTGTGGGTTGGGGGAGAGTTGGACTAGGGGGAGGGAATGGGATTGTTAAACCTAATGATTTGCTGAGAAACCTGGGACGGAAAACGCAATTTACAAAACGGCGAGTTTTACAAGGTAGAGAAGGTAACTGGGCCGAAAACGCGCGGCCACTGAACCCCCGCCTCCTGTGTTCCCGGGAGCGGGCTGACCCCGAGGGAGGCGCGCTCGGGCTGCGCCGTCAGGGCAGCGCGAGGATTTCGCACGAAGAGGAGACCCGAGGGCCCAGGGGTCCGCGCGCCGCAGAGATGAGCGCCCCCCGCCTCCCAGCGCCCTCCGCGGCCCGCTGCGCCCCTTGCCCAGCTGGGTGTGGAAGCCCAGCCAGCTCTGCGCTCACGCCTCGCAGGCGTTTGAAGCGCGTATTTCGCCGCTAGCGTCCCTTTCCAGGCAGAGCGGCGGACAGCTTAAAGTCGACACCTTCATTCAGCCTCTGATGTCCCGGGATGTGCGCTTTTGCCCCCTCGTACGTGTCTGAGTGTGTGCGTTTCTCTGAAGGATGTCAAACAAAACCGATAGTCCTAACATTTATTAAAGCCTTACGTGTTCTGTCTCGAGGCTCCTCGGGTTTGTTCAAACTTTTGTGAGTGTATGAGTGAGTGTGCGCGTGTCTCCACCCTCCTTTTGCTCCCTCCAGCCTCACCCCCACCCCACCCCCACCCCGCTCGCGCGGGGCGAAGTAGTCCTATATAGCGATGATAAATATCCCTGTTGATCACTTGATTGATTACCTCCCTGAAAGGTCACGCGGGCTCGCAGTAATTTCCTTTTGCCTAAGGCTCCCTTTTCACTTTTACTCCAGCACGACAGCTCCGAGTACACGGGATCTTTATTTTTTATTTTAACCCCTAAATGCAACCCCTCCCGAAAACAATGCAGACAAGAAAAATCGAATAAAATCAACTCGAGACCTTTACGCTCACTCGCAGCTTCCCTCCCCATCTTGCTTCTTTCTTTCTTTCTCGTTGCCCCCGCTCCCTCCTACTCTGGCCCTCTCTCCTCAACTCAAATGTATTCTGGACACTATTTAATAGATGAGTGTCTTGCAAGTAAACTCAGGCGTCCCTTGGGTCTGCATTTCATGTCTGTGACTCTCTCCCTTTCTCTCCTGTGGACTGAAAATTCGGATTTAGACCACTAGACAAGCTATTAATTTAGCTAGGCTACCCAGGGTCCTGAACCCAATTAATTTCTAATAATTATAGCCCAAGGGGGCTAGATAGATCTCCCTGCCTCTTTCTTTTATTGCCACTCCACGCCACCGAGGTCAACGTATAATAATAAAGTGTATATTTTGAAAGCGATCTCCAGAACAGTGAGTTATTGCAATGAATGAAAATTGTTTCCATTTTGGCTAATTGAGCCACTGGCCGAAAGCTGGAGCTCTGAGACTAAATAAAGAGGACTGTTTCATTTCAACATGAAGAAACCCCTGCCTAGCTCTGGTCACCCAGCGAGAGTTTAATTTCTTAACAGCCAACCTGAAACCCAGCGTTGGGTAAACAGTATTAATAATTGCATTACAATGATTAAATTAATCTTGCTGGTAGCTGGAAGAATATAGGTTGCGATTCAATAGCACAATGTAAAGTTCACTGCACAAAGACAATAGGCCAAGAAGTACCTCCACAAAGAATTCAAACTTTCTTCCAAAGACACTATGAGAATGGCTCGATTACAATGCGAAGAAAGAAAATTTTCCTATTGCGTGTAATGTATTGAAAACCTGTTCTTTGCTATTCCTAGCGTTAATTAAACAGTAGGAGAAGGGCTGTACTCCGCTGTGTCTTCCTCTTCAAGTACCTATCTTCAGTCCACCTCCTATCTCGCTCTCCCTGCGTCTGTTTAAAAACAAACAAACAAAACAAAACAAAAAACAAGCAAACCCAAAGGGCCATAAGGTCGTCGACTGTCCAACGAGGCACTGCTTCCAGGATACCCGCTTCCGTGGGAGGAAACGCAAGAAAATATTAAGACCCACGCTTCTCCCCCCCTCCCCGCCCCCATGAAACGAATTTCAGAAGGCGAAGGAAAGGCGGGAGGTGGGGACTGGGCAACGAAGGCAGCTTGACCAACTAGTTGGAGGCCTCTTTTCTGTCGGGCCAGGAACAGCTTAGACGTCCCGTCGCAGGGTGTCGGGAATTCCAGGGGCCGCAACAGAAAGTCACCTGCTCCGGTCTCACGGCTGGGACTTGGGACAGGTGCAACTGACGGGGTCCAGGCACTTGGGGATGGGAACCGGCTGGGACTGGCGGGCTGCGGCGGCGGCGCAGCAGGCGGTCTACGCGACCGGCTGCTGCGGGGCGTTTGCTCCTCCAGGTTAAACACACTTGAACCTGCATCTTAGCTCTTTTATCAACGCACATTTTGGCAGAAAACAAGTGATGGAGAAAGAAAAAGAAAGAAGGCGGGGAAGGACAAGAAGCCCGTCAGGTTCGAAAATCAAAAGAAGCGATGACATTGGGATATTATTATTGTTATTGTTATTATTTTAAAAATAATGCCTTGTCTTTTCATAATGCCTTGGCCTGGGGACGAAGAAGATTTTGTGTTTATTATTTCACCTAGATGAGGTCTGAGTCTCTCGCGTTCCAAATCTCTTGGAAAGATGAGGGAGAAAGACCCTTTGCTCCGAATCCTTTTCGAGATCCCCGGGACTTTAAAACCCCCAAGGGAGGGTACTCCAGCCGCGTCTCACTGCCCCGCCTCCATGCCTTTCTAGAAGTATAAAAGACTGGGACCTTTGCATTTGGGGTTCGGAGACTCTGATTTGTTTTACACGTTTTCCACCTTTCTTCCAGTTCACTTCCCAGAAACCACCCCACCCCCTAGCCCTCCACGTGATTTATAATTTCTCAGCAGAAAGAAGTCCTGCTTCACATGTGGGTCTTGTATTCCATCTCAGGGTTTGGTAACATTGGTCCCTTCCTTTCCCAGAAAATTTCCAGGGGTCCCCTCTTTATCTCTTCACCCCAAGAGAACCCAGATATAGACAGCCTCCCGGCTGGGGATGATATGAAAGGAATTAACGGGAGATGTGGAAGGAAGGAGGTCAAATTCTTTTTCAAAATCTCTGCAGAGTGAGAAGGTAAGATGGAACATCCCTGGCAGAACTTTCTCCTGTCCAGAGCACTCTGCAATTCCTAGGTGCCAAGGCTATTCTTGGCCTGTTTCCTAGTGGGGTCAAGACCCTCTAGGGTCAAAAAGTTGAGATCCTTCTATGCTCCTCTCTTGCCTAGGCTGTGCTCCCCAGAACAGCCTCACAATTGACCAGAAGCAACTGTCCGAAATTTTAGTCTCCTAGCCTATTATGCTTCCCTAGAGAGTTTGTCTCCTTTCCAGGCTCTCAAGCTTCTTTTCTTTTTCTTTTGAGGACATGCACAGGTCAGAAAATCTTTTCACACCGACAGAATGTTGGTGTGGCTGGTGCTTTTGCACACACCAAATATGTATGCACACTCACATGTATGCGAAAGAAAATATAGGTCAGGAAAAAAATCCAGGTGCCTATTTGGTGGGAGGAGATGACAGAATTCCCTGGCATTCAAGTGTATGGGCACCAGAGCCTTCTCTTTTGGAAGTTGTTCTACTCATGCTCTGTATAATTCCCTCCTTTACCACCCGCTTCTCTTCCTCACATTTCAAGGTTACACATCTGTCTGTCTCTCTTGGGACCTGTAGCTTGTTTCTACAGGGACTTGTATCTTATTGCCAAATGCCTCTGGAATTACACAGTTCTGGAGAAAGAAAAATGGTGGGCATCTTTAGACAGGACGAATCCTTTCAACTTTGATTCTCTTGGCCATTGAATCCCTTTGGAGTTGAACCTTGCTATTTGTTTCTCACACCCCCAGTTCTAGGTTTGACAATAAATACCAACAGGTGCAACTGAGCATACTCAATGATCCCGCTTGTCTTCTTTGGTCTTTGCCAAACCCATGCCTTACGACCTGCTTTTCTTTTTTCTTTGCTTTAACTTGAGCATCAAGAATGTATTGTTGCAGCACAGAGAATGAAAAGATTGTAATTTTCTTTTATGGTGTCTGGCAGGATTTGCAACAGATATTAATGGGGACATAAATAGCACATGGAAGTTATTGAACAAAACTGTTTAATGCAAGGAGGTTGTACCAAGAGAAAATCTATATGGAATTGGGATTGATTCATACCTTGAACACACCTGGCCCCTGAGGTGTTCCCCATTTCTTCTTGCCCACTTAAGAGGTAAATCCCATAATTAATGCAAATTTCAACAATGTGTTTTTTAAGGGGGCTTATGAAATCTCCCCTCTTTTCCTCCTTCTTGTGACCCCCAGAGGTTGTAGTTTAAGAGAGTGAATGGAAATGGCTGGAAGGCTGAGCTGCAGCAGAAGGCTTGGGGGCAGCGGAGGGGAGGCCGGAAGGTGACTGCCGGCCTTAGGGAAGGCAGGAGGAGGTCTTGGATGTCAATTGCCCCCGCCCGCCCGGACCTGGGAATCAAGGGTGATTCTTTTTACCTGATGTCAATAGAATACTGAAATGTTCGAAGGATAGCAGCAAGCATTGGCATTACACCTAAAATCGAGAAAGAAACATTTATTCTGCTTCCAACTCTGAAAGCGGAAGCCGCAATGGCTTCGGTAGCAGTAGCAGCCGCAGCAGATTTCTCAAGTTCAGGATGATTCTCACTTCCTCCGGGATTATTCCCGATGGGTTCAGCCCTTCTTCTAATTCCTCAGTAGAGGAAAGATTTATTTAGAAGGACCCCCCTCCCACCATCTAGTGCTTCCCCTTGGAAGGTATAGGA
>PVKS010051665.1:0-11047 GCA_004027875.1 Aplodontia rufa | reverse complement strand
ACAAAGCCCTGGGTGCCATTTCCTGGCACCCTGTTCCCAGGGGGCGTGTCCAACTTGACCTCCTAAAGTCAATTGGTCCATCTCTTACTGCTAGGCGCCACACAGTGGCGCGCCGGATGAGGTGGGAGGTTGGTCCCTGGTGGGTCTCGTACACCTTTCCTTCCTGTCGTGGTGGCAGGAGGGTGCTTGTTCCAGTTATGAAGGGGGCTCACCATGGTGATTGATCCTGCCCTCGTTGGTTTGGAGGGCTTTGAATAAACTGGCATCTGGTGGGTGGTGATGACCCTTTCCCGCTCTTCTACTCCATCCTCTTTTCACTCTGCCCGGGCGCACAGGCACCAGGGCTGGGAAGAGTCGGGAAGGAGAGAGAGAGAGGAAAGGTCGGTGGGGAAGGGTTGCTCCGCCAAGCCCTGGATGCGCTCACAGGCGCCCTGTCCCCAGTGGATGTGTCTACCGGGAACTCCCAGCATCGCTTTGCCCCTCTCTTACTGGTGGCGCCGCCCGACAGGGCAGGTTTGGGGGGATATCGGTCCGTGGCGGGGTTTGCGTGCCTTTTCTTCCTGTTGCAGGGGCAGGAGGGTGCTCATCCCGTTACAAAGTGGGGTGTCACCGTGGTGGTTCATCCTCCCCTCGTTGGCTTGGAGGTGCGGGGAGAAGCCGGCACCCAGTGGGCAGTGATGACCCTTTCCTGCACTTCTTCTCCATCCTCTTTTCCACTGGGCCTGGGGGAACTGCCTCCAGGGCTCCGAGGATTAGGGATGAGGAGATTGAGAGGAAAGTTCGGTGGGGAGTGTTGCTCCGCCAGTCTGGGGTGCCGTTCCCTGGAACCCTGTTCAAAGGGGCCTGTCTAACTTGACCTCAGAGATTCACTTGGCCCCTCTCTTCCTGCTGGGCACAACAAGGCGGGGGGCCGGGTGAGGGGGGAGTTCGGTCCCTGGCGTGTCTCGCACACCTTTCCTTCCCATCATGGTGGCAGGAGGGTGCTCGTTCCAGTTACGAAGGTGGGTCACCATGGTGATTGATTCTGTCCTTGTTGGTTTGGAGGGGTGTGAAGAAACCGATACCCTGTGGGGGGTGATGACCCTTTCCCACACTTCTACTCCATCCTATTTTCAATCAGCCTGGAGGCACAGCCTTCGGGGCTGGGAAGGGTCGGGAAAGAGAGAGAGAGAGGAAAGGTCGGTGGGGAAGGTTCGCTCCGCCTTGTCCTGGATGCGCTCAAAAGCACCCTGTCCCCATGTTGCCTGTCCACAGGGATCTCCCAGCATCACTTTGCCCCTCTCTTCCTGTTGGCGCCGCCCAACGGGGTGTTTTGGGGGGGATAATGGTCCCTGACGGGTCTCCCATGCCTTTCCCGTCGCGGAGGCAGGAGTGTGCTCTTTCCCATTACAAAGTGGGGGGTCGCCTTGGTGGTTGATCCTGCCCACTTTGGCTTGGAGGGGCGAGGAGAATCTGGGAGCCAGTGGGCGGTGACGACCCTTTCCCGCACTTCTTCTCCATCCTCATTTCCAAACCACCCTGGGGCAAAGCCTCCGGGGCTGGGACAGGATCGGGAAGGGGAGAGAGAGAGGATAGGTTGGTGGGGAAGGGTTGCTCTGTCAAGCCGGTGTGCCACTCCTTTGCGCCCGGTTCCCAGGGGGGTGTCCATCAGGACCTCCGAGAGTCATTTGACCCCTCTCTTCCTGCTATCCGCCACCCGGCATGGGTCGGGGTGGGGGTGAGGCCGGTCTCTGTCGGTTCTCACATCCTTTCCTTCCTATTGCGAGGGCAGGAGAGTGCTCGTTCCCTTGAGAAAGGGGGGGGGGTGGCCGTGGTGGTTGGATTTGCCCTTGTTGGCTTGGACGCACAGGGAGACGCTGGCACCTGGTGGGGGCTGATGACACTTTCAGTGCACTTCTACTCCATCCTATTTTCATTCAGCTCTGGGGCACAGCCTCTGGGGCTGGGGCGAGGACAGGAAAGGGAGAGAGAGAGGAAAGGTCGTTGAGGAATTGTTGCTCCACCAAGGCCGGTGTGCTGCTCGGTGGCACCCTGTTCCCAGGGGGCGTGTCCACAGGAACCTCTGAGAATCACTTGGCCCCACTCTTCCTGCAGGCCACCCCCCGGCGGTGGCGGTGTGAGGCGGAGGTAGGTCCCTGGCAGGTCTCACGTGACTTTCTTTCCCGTCGCGGGGGGAGGAGGTTGCTCATTCCCATTACAAAGTGGGGGGTCGCAGTTGTGTTTGATCCTGCCCACCTAGGCTTCAGGTTCAGGGATAAGGAACCACCCTGTGGGGGATGATGACACTTTTCCGCACTTCTATTACATCCTCTTTTTCACTCCGCCTGGGGGCACAGCCTCCAAGCCTGGGAGGAGTCAGGAAGGGAAGAGAAAGAGGAAAGTTAAGTGGGGAAGCGTTGCTCCACTAAGCACTGGTGTGCCGCTCCATGGCGCCATGTTCATAGGGGGCATGTCTAACGTGACCTGCGGAAGTTACTTGGTCACTCTTCTCCTGCTCTCCTCCGCCTGTTGGGGGGCGGGTTGCCTGGGAGGTCGGTCACTGGCGGGTCTCCCACGCCTTTCCTTTACGTTGCAGGGAGAGGAAGCTGCTTGTTCCTGTTACGAAGTGTGCGGTCGCAGTAGATGTTGATCCTTCACTCCTCTTCATGGAGGGGCAGGGAGAAGCACGCACCCTGTGGGCAGTGACGAACCTTTCCCGCCCTTCTTCTCCATCTTCTGTTCCAATCCACCCTGGGGCACAGTCTCCGGGGCTGGGACGGGTTTGGGAAGGGTAGTGAGAGGAAAGGTTAGAGGGGAATTGTTGCTCCACCAAGGCTGGGGTGCTGCTCCCTGGCACCCTGTTCTCAGGGGGCGTGTTCAACTTGACCTCTAAGAGTTACTTGACCCCACTCTTCCTGTTGGGTGACGCCGGCTCGGGGCTGGATGAGGTTCAGGTCGGTCCCTAGCGGGTCTCGAACACCTTTCCTTCCCATCGCGAGTCCAGGAGAGTGCTCATTCCCGATATGAAGGGGGTTCAACGTGGTGGTTTAACCTGCCCTCTTTCGTTTGGAGGGGTGTGAAGAAGCTGGCACCCAGTTGGGGATGGCAACCCTTTCCCGCACTTCTACTACATCCTCATTTCACTCCGCCTGGGGGCACAGCCTCCAGGGCTGGGACGCGGTCGGGAAGGTGAGAGAGAGAGTAAATGTTGGTGTGGAAGGGCTTCTCCGCCAAGCTCACATGCACTCAGAAGCGCCCTGTTCCCAGGGGGCGTGTCCAATGGAACCTCCTAGCATTGCTTTGCTCCTCTCTTCCTGGTGGTGCCGTCTGGCGGGGTGCGGTGTGTGGGGTAAGTTCGGTCCCAGGCAGGTCTTCCTCGGCTTGGAGGGGCTGGGAGAAGCCGGCACCCTGTGGGCAATGATGACCCTTTCCTGCACTTCTTCTCCATCCTCTTTTACACTCCGCTCGGGGGCACAGCCGGCAGTGCTCAGAAGATTCGGGAAGGGGAGAGAGAGGAAAGGTCGGTGGAGAAGTGTTTCTCCACCAAGCCTGGGGTGCCATTCCCTGGCACCCTGATCCCAGGGGGTTGTCCAACTTGACCTCCGAAAGTCACTTGGTCCATCTCTTCCTGCTGGGCGCCGCCCAGAGGGGCGCCGGATGAGGGGGAGTTTGGTCCCTGGCGGGCCTCGCACGCCTTTCCTTCCTGTCGCGGTGGCAGGAGGGTGCTTGTTCCACTTATGAAGGGGGCTCACCATTGTGATTGATCCTGCCCTCGTTGGTTTGGAGGGCTTTGAAGAAACCGGCACCCGGAGGGCGGTGATGACCCATTCCCGCTCTTCTACTCCATCCTCTTTTCACTCCGCCCAGGGGAACAGCCACCTGGGCTGGGAAGAGTCGGGAAGGGGAGAGAGAGAGGAAAGGTCGGTGGGAAAGGGTTGCTCTGCCAAGCCCGGGGGGCCACTCCATAGCGCCTTTTACCCAGGGGGCATGTCCACCGGGACCTCCCAGCATCGCTTTGCCCCTCTCTTCCTGTTGGCACCGCGTGACAGGGGGCGGTTTGGGGGGGAGATCGGTCCCTGGCGGTTATCGCGTGCTTTCATTCCCATTACAAATGGAGTGTCCCTGTGTTAGTTGATCCTGCCTTCCTCGGCTTGGAGGGGCGGGGAGAAGCCGGCACCCTGTGGGCTGTGATGACCCTTTCCTGCACTTCTTCTCCATCCTCTTTAACATTCTGCGGGCAAACTGTGGGCGGTGACAACCGTTTCCCGCACTTTACTCCATCCTCTTTAACATTCCGCCCGGGTGCACAGCCTCTGGGGCTGGGACTGGGTCGGGAATGGGAGAGAGAGAGGAAAGGTCGGTAGGAAGGGTTGCTCCGCCAAACCCCGGTGGCCGCTCCACAGCGCCTTTTTCCCAGGGGGCGTGTCCACCGAGACATGCGAGATTCATTCAGCCCCTCTCTCCCTGCTGGCGGCCACCCTTCGTCGGGGGGGGCGGTGTTGGTGGGGAGGTAGGTACGTGGCGGGTCTCGCGTGCTTTTCCTTCCCGTCGCAGTGGGAGGAGGGTGCTCATCCCGTTAAAAAGTGGGGGGTCGCCGTGGTGGTTGATCTTGCCCTCCTTGGCTTGGAGGGGAGGGGAGAAGTCTGCACCCTGTGGGCAGTGACGACCCTTTTCCAACACTTCTTCTCCATCCTGCTTTCCACTCCGTCCGTGGGCACAGCCTCCAGGGATGGCAGGTGTCTGGAAGGGGATAGAGAGAGGAAAGGTCGGTGGGGAAGTGTTGCTCTGCCAAGCACAGGGTCCCGTTGCCTGGCACCCTGTTCCCAGTGGGTGTGTCCAACGTGACCTCCGAGAGTCACGTGGCCCCTCTCTTCCTGCTGTCTGCCGCTCAGCATGAGGCGGGTTGGGCTGGGAGGTCGGTCCCTGGCGAGTCTTCTATGCCTTTCCTTTCCATCACGGTGAGAGGAGGCTGCTTGTTACTGTTACGAAGTGGGGGGTCGCAGTGTTTGTTGATCCTGCACTCCTCAGCTTGGAGGGGCCAGGAGATTCCGGAAGCCGGTGGGTGGTGACGACCCTTTCCCGCATTTTTCTCCATCTTCTTTTCCATTACACCCTAGGGAACAGCCTCCAGGGCTGGGACGGTGTCGGTTAGGTGAGAGAGAGAGTAAAGGTCTGTGGGGAACGGTTGCTCCGCCAAGCCCGGGATGCGCTCAGAGGCACCCTCTTCCCAGGGTTCGTGTCCAATGACCTCTGAGATTCATTTGGCCCCTATCCTCCTGCTGGGCACCACCCAGCGGTGGGCTGCCTGGGGGGAGAGGTCAGTCCCTGGCCGGTCTCCCGGGCCTTCCGTTCGCGGGGGCAGAAGGGTGCTGGTTCCTGTTACGAAGCTGGGGGTCGCCATGCTGTTTGATCCTCCCCTCCTCGGCTTCGAGGGGCATGGAGAAGACGGCACCCTGTGGGTGGTGACCACCCTTTCCCGCACTTCTTCTCCATCCTCTTTTCCACTCTGCACATGGGCACAGCCTCCAGGGCTGGGAGTTGTCCTGAAGTGGAGAGAGAGAGGAAATGTTGGTGGGGAAGTGTTGCTCCACCAAGCCCGGGGTGCTGCTCCCTGGCACCCTGTTCCCAGGGGGCTTGTCCAAATTCACCTCCGAGAGTCACTTGGCCCCTCTCTTCCTGCTGGGCGCCGCCCAGCTGGTTGCCGGGTTTGGGGGGTGGACGGTCCCTAGCGGGACATGCACGCCTTTCCTTCCCGTCGCGGTGGCAAGATGGTGCTCCTTCCAGTTACGAAGGGGGTGTCACCATGGTGATTGATCATGCCCTCTTTGGTTTGGAGGGCTGTGAAGAAACCGACACTCGGTGGGGGATGACGACTTATTTCCGCACTTCTACTGCATCCTCTTTTCATTCAGCCCTGGGGAAAGCCTCCGGGGCTGGGAAGGGGAGAGGGAGAGGAATGGTCGGTGGGTAAGGGTTGCTCCACCAAACCCTGGATGCGCTCAGCAGTGCCCTGTTCCCAGGGGGCATGTCCACCAGGACCTCCGAGCCTCGCTTTGCCCCTCTCTTCCTGCTCACCGCCTACCGGCAGGGTATTGGATACCGATGGAGGTTGGGCCCTGGCGGGTTTCGCATGACATTCCTTCCCAATGCCAGGGGAAGAGGGCGTTCATTCCCCTTACAAAGTGGGGCGTGGCCGTGTTGGTTGCTCCTGCCCTCTTCTGCTTCAAGGGTCGGGGTGAAGCAGGCACCCTGTGGGTGTTGACGACCCTTTCTCGCACTTCTTCTCCATCCTCCTTTCCACTCCACCCAAGGGCACAGTCTCAGAGGCTGGGATGGGGTCGGGAATGGGAGAGAGAGAGGAAAGGTCGGTGGGGAAGGGTTGCTTGGCCAAGCTCGGGGGGCTGCTCTGCGGTGCCTTGTTCCCAGGGGGCTAGTGCACCTGGACCTCCGAACGTCGCTTGACCCCTCCCTTCCCGCTGAACGCCCCCCCCATCCGGGAACGGGTTGATGGAGAGGTCGGTACCTAGCGGGTCTCTCATGCCTTTTCTTCCCTTTGCGGGGGGGGCAGGAGGGTTTTCGTTCCCCTTCGGAAGAGGGGGATGGACATGGTTGTTGATCCTGCCCTCCTGCTCTTGGAGGGGTGGGTAGAAGCCGGCAGCCGGTGGGAGTTGATGACCCTTTCCTGCAATTCTACTCCATCCTCTTTTAACTCCGCCCGGGGGCATGGATTCCAGGGCTGATACGGGTTTGGGAAGGGGAGAGAGAGAGAAAAGGTCTGTTGGGAAACGTTGCTCCACCAAGCCCGGGGTGCCGCTTGAAGGGGCCCTGTTCCCAGGTGACATGTCCACTGGGACCTCCCAGGATCACTTTGCCCGTCTCTTCCTGTTGGCGCCGCCCGACAGGGGGCATTTTTTGGGGTGGTCGTTCAGTCCCTGGCGGGTCTCTTGTGCCTTTCTTTCCCATCGCGGGGGCAGGAGTATGCTCTTTCCCGTTACAAAGTGGGGGATCTCCGTGGTGGTTGATCCTGCCCTCTTTGCTTGGAGGGGCGAGGAGAATCCGACAGCCGGTGAGCGGTGACAACCCTTTCCTGCACTTGTTCTCCATCCTCTTTTCCAATCCACCCTGGGGCACAGCTTCCGGGGCTGGGAAGGGGTCCGGAAGGGGAGAGAAAAAGGAAAGTTCGGTGGGGAAGTGTTGCTCCGCCTAGCCCGGGATGCCTCTCCCTGGCTCCCTGTTCCCAGCAGGCTTGTCCAACTTAACCTTCGAGAGTCACTTGGCCCCTCTTTTCCTGCTGGGCGCCGCCCGGTGGGTTGCCGGGTTTGGGTGGGTGGTCGGTCCCTGGCAGGTCTTGCACGACTTTCCTTCCCGTTGCGGTGGCAGGATGGTGCTCGTTCCAGTTATGAAGGGGGTGTCACCATGGTGATTGATCCTGCCCTCATTGGTTTGAAAGTGTGTGAAGAAACCGGCACCTGGTGGGGGGTGACGACTTATTCCTGCACTTCTACTCCATCCTCTTTTCACTCAGCCCTGGGGCACAGCCTCCGGGGATGGGAAGGGGAGAGAGAGAGGAACGGTCGGTGGGGAAGTGTTGCTCCACCAAGCCCTGGATGCACTCAGCGGTGCCCTGTTCCCAGAGGGCATGTCCACCAGGTCCTCCGAGCCTCGCTTTGCCCCTCTCTTCCTGCCCGCCGCCGACTGGCAGGGGATTGTGTGGGGATGGAAGTTGGTCCCTGGCAGGTCTCGCGTGACTTTACTTCTGATCGCGGGGGGAGGAGGGTGCTCATTCCCTTTACAAAGTGGGGCATTGCTGTGTTGGTTGCTCCTGCCCTCTTCCGCTTCGAGGGGCGGGGTGAAGCCAGCACCCTGTGGGTGGTGATGACCCTTTCTCGCATTTCTCCTCCATCCTCTTTTCCACTCCGTCCCGCTACTTAGTCTCAGAAGCTGGGACGGGGTCCGGAATGGGAGCGAGAAAGAATAGGTCGGTGGGGAAGTGTTGTTTCGCCAAGCCCGGGGTGCCCCTTGAAGGAGCCCTGTTCACAGGGGACGTGTCCACCGGGACCTCCCAGCATCGCTTTGCCCGTCACTTCCTGTTGGCGCCGCCCGACAGAGGGCGTTTTGGGGGGGGATAGGTCCCTGGCGGATCTCGGGTGCATTTCTTTCCCGTCTCGGAGGCAGGAGTGTGCTCTTTCCGGTTACAAAGTGGGGGATCGCCGTGGTGGTTGATCCTGCTGTCTGCCGCCCGGCATGGGGCGGGTTGGGCTGGGAGGTCGGTCCCTGGAGAGTCTCCTATGCCTTTCCTGTCCATCGTGGTGAGAGGAGGCTGCTGGTTCCTGTTACGAAGTGAGGGGTCACAGTGGTGGTTGATCCTGCACTCCTAATCTTTGAGGGGCCAGGAGAATCCGGAAGCCGGTGGATGGTGATGACCCTTTCCCGCATTTGTTCCCTATCCTCTTTTCCATTACACTCTAGGGAACAGCCTTCAGGGATGGGACGGTGTCGGGAAGGTGAGAGAGAGAGTAAAGGTCTGTGGGGAAGGATTGCCCGCCAAGCCCGGGATGCGCTCAGAGGCACCCTGTTCCCAGGGATCGTGTCCAATGACCTCTGAGATTCATTTGGCCCCTATTCTCCTGCTGGGCACCACCCATCGGTGGGCCGCCTGGGGGGAGAGGTCAGTCCCTGGCCGGTCTCCCGGGCCTTCCGTTCGTGGGGGCAGAAGGGTGCTGGTTCCTGTTACGAATTTGGGGGTTGCAATGGTGTTTGATCCTCCCCTCCTCGGCTTGGAGGGGCATGGAGAATCTGGCATCCTGTGGGTGGTGATGACCTTTCCTGCACTTCTTCTCTATCCTCTTTTCCACTCCACCCGTGGGCACAGCCTCCAGGGCTGGGTGGTGTCCTGAAGGGAAGAGAGAAAGGAAAGTTTGGTGGGGAAGTGTGGCTCCGCCAGCCCGGGGTACCGCTCCCTGGCACCCTGTTCCCAGGGGGCTTGTCCAAATTCACCTCCGAGAGTCACTTGGCCCCTCTCTTCCTGGTGGGCGCCGCCCGGCTGGTTACCGGGTATGGGGGGTGGTCGGTCCCTGGCGAGACTTGCACGCCTTTCCTTCCCATCGCAGTGGCAAGATGGTGCTCCTTCCAGTTACGAAGGGGGTGTCACCATGGTGATTGATCCTGCCCTCGTTAGTTTGGAGGTGTGTGAAGAACCCGTCACTGGTAGGGGGTTACGACTTATTCCCGCACTTCTACTCCATCCTCTTTTCACTCAGCCCTGGGCCACAGACTCCGGTACTGGGAAGGGGAGAGAGAAAGGAAATGTCGGTGGAGACGTGTTGCTCTGCCAAGACCGGGGTGCCGCTCCGTGGCGCCCTGTTCCTAAGGGGTGTGTCTAACGTGACCTCCGAGAGTCACTTGGCCCCTCTCTACCTGCTGTCCGACGCACGGCGTGGGACGGGTTGGGCTGGGAGGTCTGTCCCTGGCGAGTCTCCCACTCCTTTCCTTTCTCTCGTGGTGAGAGGAGGCTGCTCGTTCCTTTTACGAAGTGGGGGGTCGCAGTGGTGTTTGATCCTCCCTTCCTCGGCTTGGAGGGGCATGGAGAAGCCGGCAACCTGTGGGCAGTGATGACCCTTTCCCCCACTTTTTCCCCATCCTCTTTAACATTCCGCCAGGGTGCACAGACTCTGGGGCTGGGACAGGGTCGGGAATGGGAGAGAGATGGGAAAGGTCGGTGGGGAAGGATTGCTCCGCCAAACCCGGGGTGGCGCTCCACAACTCCTTTTTCCCAGGGTGTGTTTCCACCGGGACCTCATAGAGTTAATTGGCCCCTCTCTTCCTGCTCACTGTCACCTGGTGGGGGGCGGTGTGGGTGGGGAGGTCGGTCCATGGCGTGTCTTGCGTGACTTTCCTTCCCGTCGCGGGGGTAGGATGGTGCTCATCCCGTTAAAAAGTGGATGGTCACCGTGGTGGTTGATCCTGCCCTCGTTGGCTTGGAGGGGCGGGGAGATCCCCTCAGCCTGTGGGCGGTGATGACAGTTTCCTGCACTTCTTCTCCATCCTCTTTTCCACTCCGCTCAGGGGCACAGCCAGCAGGGCTCGGGGGAGTTGGGAAGAGGAGAGAGAAAGGATAGGTCGGTGGAGAAATGTTGCTCCACCAAGCCCGGGATGCCGTTGCCTGGCACCCTGTTCCCATGGGGTTGTCCAACTTGACCTCCGAAAGTCACTTGTTCCATTTCTTCCTGCTGGGCACCGCCCAGCGGGGCGCCGGATGAGGGGTGAGATTGGTCCCTGGCGGGTCTCGGACACATTTCCTTCCCATCCCGGTGGCAGAAGGGTGCTTGTTCCACTTATGAAGAGGGCTCACCATGGTGACTGATCCTGCCCTCGTTGGTTTGAAGGGCTTTGAAGAAACCGGCACCCTGTGGGCGGTGATGACCCTTTCCCGCTCTTCTGCTCCATCCTCTTTTCACTCCGCCCAGAGGCACAGCCTAAGGGGCTGGGAAGAGTCTGGAAGGGGAGAGAGAGAGGAAAGGTCGGTGGGGAAGCGTTGCTCCGCCAAGCCGGGGTGCCACTCCGTGGTGCCCTGTTCCTAGGGGGCGTGTCTAATGTGACCTCCGAGAGTCACTTGGCCCCTCTCTTCCTGCTGTCTGCCACCCGGTCTGGGGCGGGTTGGGCTGGGAGGTCGGTACCTGGCAAGTCTCCTACCCCTTTCCTTTCCATCACAGTGTGAGGATGCTGCTCGTTCCTGTTACGAAGTTGGGGGTCGCAGTGGTGGTTGATCCTGCACTCCTCGGCTTGGAGGGGCGGGGAGAAGCCGGCACCCGGTGGGCGGTGATGACCCTTTTCCGCACTTCTTCTCCATCCTCTTTTTCACTCCACCCGGGATACAGCCTCCAGGGCTGGGACGAGGTCGGGAAGGTGAGAGAGAGAGTAAAGGTCTGTGGGGAAGGGTTGCTCCGCCAAGCCCTGGATGCACTCAGAGGCACCCTGTTCATAGGGTTAGTGTCCAATATGACCTTGGAGAGTCACTTGGACCCTCTCTTCCTGCTGGGTGCCATCCAGCGGGGGGCCGGCTGGGGGG
>PVKS010051664.1:0-11058 GCA_004027875.1 Aplodontia rufa | reverse complement strand
TTTTTTTGGTACCAGGGATTGAACCCAAGGATGTTTAACCACTAAGCCACATCCCCAGCCCTTTGAGACAGGGTCTAAGTTGCTTAGAATGTCACTAAATTTCTGAGGCTGGCTTCAAACTTGTGATCCTCCTGCCTCAGCTTCCCAAGCCATTGGGATTATAGATGTGCTAAGTGGTTATCTTTATGCCTATTAGAATCTGTGTCATTTCAGTATTGGACTTGTGTTTTTCCCGTTCAAACTTAGCATTTTCATATATGGTTAGCATACTAATGCTGAAGTTGCAGGCAAGACACAATACAAGGGTACCTTTGCAATATTAATTGGCCTCTGAAACACTCAAGACAAATCCTTATAATCACTGCTTATTAATGGTCAAATTTTAAGACAGAAGAAATAAAAAAATGGTTAATCAAATACTATCAAAGCACCAGGACCTGTTGTCCCAGCTATTTGGGAGGCTGAGGCTAGAGGACTGCTTGAACCCAGGAGCTCCATATCAGTCTAGGCAACACAGCAAGAGGCCATCCAAATACATACATACTATCAAGGAACCTTACATTACAAGGAAATCAAGTCTGCCAAAGGCTTATCTAAAAGATTCTCTGTATTTAAGCTTTTCAAAAATGCACCTAAAAATCCTTTTGAAAACCTGGAACACTTTCCACAACTTAATATAAGCAAAACCTAAAAATTTGGGGGGAAATATCATAGATATTAGTTACCAATTGTACTGATGAACTAAAAGGAATAAACTGTAAATAGTCTCAGTTTACAGAACTGGCAAAAAAAAAAATGGCTAAAGGATAAGAGAATAGAACTGTTAACACTGCCTCTGACTAAAAATGTCAAACTCCACACTGTACTATAAATCCACCTTACCAACAAGGAAAATGAATTCATGTTACACACAGAATGAGGTGGAGGGGTCTGGGGGTAAGGAAGGAAGAGACAATTAGGTTCACAATCTTGGGCAAGTCTGTTCTGTTAAGCTCCTGTGACTATAGACGCCCTCATCTGTAAAAGCAGGAGTAGACCAGTTCAGTGCTTCCCACAGTGGCTGTGTGTCAGTCACCAAGGAACTCAAGCACCAGCAGCTGTCTTGACAAAAGCCACAGCTGATTTTCATGGGCCGTTAAAAATGAGGACTTCTGAACTTGATAATCTCCCTAAAAAGATACATTCTATAAAAAAGTGGTGAGATGATGAGATACTGGTACTAAATATAATCCATGGTTCATATTTTTTTAAAATTAGATAATTACATGGCCAAAGGGAAAAAGTTAATGTGTATTATTACTGCTTTAAATCATACAATACATAGGCCTTCCTGCTTCCATTTATATTCCAGCTTCTCTCTCAATCTGTTGCATTATTTTGACCTAATTTCTCATTATAGCAGCAAACAAAAGGAACTATTTTTCATTATTAATTTAAGATTCAAATGGCAGGCCTAACTGAACATCCCATGAAACTATGGGGGCTCTTTTCCCACACAAAATATTACACTTTATCACCACACTGCCAGTCACATTATAACTAAAGGAGTATATCAAGCCAGCAGTGCAGTCTCCTTCCAAACTCTAAAAAGATCAAATTTTTACCAGTAACTAAACCCCTTTCCTTAAACTAGGTGGACAGGCAGGCAGAGAGAATGAATACAATATAAGGCCTGACTAAGGGAAGCTGATTTGAATAAGTATTTCCTATTCAAACAGATGTAAAATGCTGCTTCATTTTTATCAATACCTCACCTTCCTAAAATCAGACATTCCCCACTCCCGCAGTGATTCAACTTTGAATCAAAGTCCAAAATGCTCAGGTAAGCCAGGCATATGCCTATAATCCCAGCAGCTCAGGAGGCTGAGGCTGTAAGACTGCAAGCTCCAAGCCAGTCTCAGCAACTCAGCAAGGTCTAAGCAACTTAGATCCTATCTCAAAATTAAAAAAATTTTTTAAAAGGCGGGGGTTGGGGAATGTAGCTCAGTGGATAAGCACTTCTGGGTTCAATCCCTGGTACCAAAATAAATAAAATGCTCCGATAGGAGCAGGAATCCACACCTTAACAGCTTAACACCAGAAGTAAACATATTAAACTTCCTCTATTTGATTTCTCCACAGTTCCACTGCTTAGCAAACATTTAAGAGTTAGAACCAGGGACTGAGCGAGTGGCCAGTGGTACAGAGCTTACCTAGCACATATAAAGTCCTGAGTTCAATCCCTAGTACTGGCAGGGAAAAAAGCATAGGAACAGGAAGGTATTCATGTCTACTCTGTATTAGGCACTTTAAATATTTTCCAAATTTAATGCTGACAATCACCTTACAAGGTAGTGTATTAGCATCTCCATGCCACATAGGGGGAAAGTGAGGCTTAGAAAAGCGAGGTAACTAGCAGTCACAGTGAGAAATGCAGCCGAGAGTGAAATGCACATCAGTCTGGCTCTGAAGGCCTACACCTTCATGGCCTCTCTTAAAGCAACACACTATAACATACCTATGGGTCACTCAATTTAACAAAACAAAGAAATAGTGAATTATTTTTGTCTTCTTTCCCACCCTGACACTTTAATGAGCACAAACATCAAAATGCACCCCAAAACGGCCAACTCATTTCTCCTAATTCTCAGAGAGATAGCTACATGAAATATATTTAAAGTATTAAAAATGAACAAAAGAACACAAAATATAACTAAAGAATACTAACTTGTGCCAGGTTTTCCCAGAGTAGAAAGCATGAACAAAAAAAAGTACATCCCCTTAAAGTTCAATTTATACCCTTTCTCGTTAGCACATGGATAGCTCCAGTACTAAGTAACCCAGCACAATCAGGGCTGGCCTGTATGCACTTAGCAAGGCAAATCGTACCAAACTGTGTTCCCTGGCCATCTGCCTTACTGAAAAGGCTGTATGCGAAGCCTTACTGTTCATTAGAGGGAAAAAACCTAAACAAGAATGGTCTGCCCTCACAAAAATGTTTTAAACAATCAGTTTTATATCTGAGCACGTTTTTCCTTAACAGGTAAAATTAGATACAGAAAGGCACAGGAAAATAATTTCTGCTCTTCGTGTTAACATAAGTAATAAAGATGTTAATATCAGAGAAACTCACTGACCTCAGTATCTTCCTAGTTAACTTCAACAAATAATGGTTCATTCAGTAAGTATCCAGCAGGCACTGGTGACCAAGCTGTGAAAAAAAGATGTCACCCTTCCACGTGTGAAGCTTGCATCCTGCCTTCTATGGAAATCCAGCCTTCATACTATAAGCTCAAAATTAGCTCAGTTCCTTGTGGCAGACAGCACTGAAAAAAATGTATGATACATGAGGGCAGGGACAAGGAAGCTTTCAAAGAGGAAAACCTCATGATCTGTATGCCAAAGAAAAAGAGGGATTCAGAAAGGGTGAAGTACAAAACAAGATTTGAAAGCTGGGATAGCTCAGTGACAATGGAGATGAAGACTTAGAAGGGCTGGAGTAAAGGGTCAAGCAAGTTTATCTCAGAAGCTGCCTTGATCTACAATCACATTAAGTCTGAACTTGAAGCTGGAGCTGTGGCTCAGCAGCTGGAGTGCTTCCTTGCAAGTATGAGAACCCGATTTCAAACCCCAGCACCACATACACAACTAACTGTCCGAGAAACAAAGGCCAGATGAAAAAAATAAATAAAACAGACTCTCCTTTTTTTCTCTTTCTCTCTCATGCTCCTTCTTGCTCCCTCTCTTAAAAAAAAAGTCTGACCTTGAGGCTAGAGCTGTGGCTCAGCAGTTAGAACACTTGCCTCACAAGAGGGCCCAGGTTCAAACCCCAGCACCACATACACAATTAATGTCAGAGAAACAAAGGCTAGATGGAAAAATTAATAAAATTGATCCTCTCTTTCTCTCTCCCCCCCCCCTTTTTTTTTAAGAGATAGAGGGACAGTGAGAGAAAGAGAAAGAGAAAAACATGTTAGTTTTTCATGTGGCTTTCGTTGCTCTGACTATTCACTGTATACATGGTGCTGGGGTTCAAACCTGTGTCCCTGCACATGCCAGCAAGTGCTGTAACTGCTGAGCTACTGCTCCAGCCGCCGTCCTTTAAAAAAAAAAAAGAATAAGGTAAAAAAAAGAAGCCTGTATTTCCAGGCAAGGTGGAGCACACCTGTAATCCCAGTGATTCGGGAGGCTCAGGCAGGAGGAACACAAGTTCAAAGCCAGCCTCAGCAACTAAGCAATTTATCGAGACCCTGTGTGGCTCAGTGGTAAAACATCCCTAAATTCAATTTCTGGTACAAAAAAAACAAAAAAACAACAGATGTCTGAACTTTATTCTTTGGGCAATGGGGTAGGAGGTACTAGAAGATCTGAATAGGTGAATGACATATTCCCAATGAACCTTTTTTGATCCATAAATTAATTTTGATCTTTAAATTAATTGATTCAAATCTTTTCTTTCACACATAGACCAATGGAAAAGAATAGAAGACCTGAAGACAATCCATACAGATGCAGTCATCTGATCCTGATGAAGGCACAAAAAACATACACTGGAGAAAAGATAGCTTTTTAACAGATGGTACTAGGAAAACTACCAATATACAGAAGAATGAGACTAGATTCCTATCTCTCATCCTGCATAAGTCAATTCAAAATGGATCAAAGATCAAGGAATTAGACCAGAAACTCTGAAATTCCTAGAAGAAAATGTAGAGTCAACATTACAACATAAAGGCACAGGCAAATGACTTCCTCAATAGGACTCCTAAAGTTTGAGAAATAATACTAAGAATTAATAAATGGGATGGCATCATATTGAAAACCTTATGCAGGGGCTGGAGCAGTGGCTCAGCAGTTACAGCACTTGCCTGGCATAGACGAGCACAGGGGTTCAAACCCCAGCACTACATACAAAATGAAGAGTCCAAGCAAAAAAAGCCACATGAAAAACTAAATAAAACTGATTCTGTCTTTCCCTCCCTCCTTCCCTGGCCCCGCTCCTCTCTCTCCCCCCCCCTTAAAAAAAAAAAACTTATGCAAACAATTAAGAATGTGAAGAGACAATCTACCAAATGGAAGAAAATCTTTGTTAATTACTCTACTGACAAAGGATTAATAATTAGAATATATGCTGGGCGTTGGGGCACATACCTATAATCCCAGTGACTTGGAGGCTGAGGCAGGACTTAACAACTTAACAAGACCCTCTCTCAAAATAAAAAATAAAAAGGGCTGGGGGTGTAATTCAGTGCTTAAGTGACCCTGGAATCAATCCCTGCTACAAAAAAAAAAAAAAACAAAAAACAAAAACAATAGCCAATAGCCAGCATGGTGGCACAAACCAGTTCAGGAGGCTGAGGCAGGAGAATAACAAGTTAGAGGCCAACCTCAGCAATTTAGCAAGGCTATAAGAAACTTTGAGAGGGGCTGGAGCGGTGGCTCAGCGGTTATGGTGCTTGCCTGGCATGCACGAGGACACGGGTTCAAACCCCAGCACCACGTACACAACTAAGTGTTGGAGAAACCAAAGCCAAATGGAAAACTAAATAAAAGTGACTGTCACTCTCTCTGCCTCTCTTTCTCTCTCTCTCTCTTAAAAAGAAAGAAAGAAAGAAAGAAACTTTGAGAGACCCTATCTCAAAATAATAAAAATAAAAAGGATTGGGGATGTAGCTCAGTGGTAAAGTGCCCCTGGGTTCAATCCCTAGCACACACACACAAAAGGAATACAAACAATAATGAACACTGGAGAGCATGTGGAGAAAAGGGAGCATTTTTACCCTGTTTGTGGGACTGTAAATCAGTATAACAACCATGTAAATCAATATGGAGGTTCCTCAAAAGACTAGGAATGAAGCCACCATATGACCCAGCCGTACCACTTCTCAGTATTTATCCTAAAGTAAAGTCAGCATGCTATAGCGCTACATGCATACCAATGTTTACAGCACCACAATTCACAATAGCCAAATTATGGAATCAGTCTAAATGCCCATCAATGGACAAATGGAAAAAGAAAATGTGGTGTATAAATACAGTAGAGTTTTATTCAGCCATAAAAACAAGTGAAATTTTGTTAAGTGATGCAAGGCAAATTCAGAAATTCAAGGGTCATATGAATTTTCTCTCACAAGTGGAAACTAGAGTGGAAAAAGAGAAAAAATGTTGGGGAAAATGTCATGAAAATAGAAGGGAGACCAGTAAAGAGACCAAGAGGAGGGGAGAGAAAGGGGAAATTCTGGGGAATGATACTGACCAAATGGTATTACACCATGTGCACTTATGAACATGTAACAATAAATCCCACTATTACATATGATTGTAATGCACCAATAAAAAATACGGAAAAAGCCAGACACACTGGCTACATTCCCAACAACTCAGAAAGCTAAGATTTGAGGATTGCAAGTTTGAGGCCAGCCTGGGCTTTGACCCTGTCTCAAATTAAAATAAAAAGGGGCTGGGACGTAGCTCAGTGGTATAACATCCCTGAGTTCAATCACCAGTACTGTGAGGAAGACAGGGACACACAATGAGACATCACTTTATACTCACTGGGATGGCTAGAAAGAGAAAATATCAATTACTGGTGATAATGTGGAGAAACAGGAACCTATGGAAGAAAATTTAAAATTGGTGCAGCTGCTTTCAAAACCAGCCTGGCAGTTCCTCCAACAGTTAAACAGAGCTAGTACATGATCCACAATACTACTCCTAGGATTACTCAAAAGAAAGGAAAATAGATGTTTACACAGAAACTTGTACATGAGCTGGGCAGAGAGGTGCATGCCAGAATCCCAGCGACTCAGGAAGGAGGCTGAAGTGGTAGGATCACAAGATCAAGGCCAGCCTCAAACACTTTGCAAGACCCTCAAAAACATAGCAAGATCCTGTCCCAAAATAAAAAACAAAGGCTGTAATCTTTTAGGTCAACCAGGATGAATAACCTAACTTTTTACAAAATTAAATTTGTAAGACTTAAATTGTAAAATAGTTTATCTCTTGTTACTGTTTTAATGTTTAGCAGACTGTGAACTTAATATAAAGATATAAATCACAACCTCAAGGCCAGTCTCAGCAACTTAGCAAGGCTCTAAGCAATTTAGTGCGACTGTCTTAAAAAATAAAGCCGGACCCAGTGGTGCATACCTGTAATCCCAGCGACTCAGGAGGCTAAAATAGGAGGATCTTGAGTTCAAAGCCAGCCTCAGGGGCTGGAGTGGCAGCTCGGCGGTTGCGATGGTTGCGGCACTTGCCTGACATGCGCAAGTACATGGGTTCAAACCCCAGCACCCACATGCACAGCTAAGTGTCTGAGCAGAGAAAGCCATGTGAAAAACTCAATAAAAGGGCTGGAGCGGTGGCTCAGCGGTTTCGGCACTTGCCTGGCAAGCACGAGGACCCGGGTTCAAACCCCAGCACCACGTACACAACTGAGTGTTGGAGCAACTAAGGCCATGTGAAAAACTAAATAAAGTTGTTTCTCTCTTTCTCTGTCTCTCTCACTGTCCCTCTCTTTAAAAAAAAAAAAAAAAAAGCCAGCCTCAGTGACTTAGTGAGGCCCTGTCTCAAAATAAAATATAAAAAGGGCTGGGGATGTTGCTCAGTGGTTAGCACCCCTGGATTCAATCCCTGGTACCAAAAAATTAAAATTAAAAAAACAAAAAACAAAGGGGCTGGAACAGTGGCTCAGCAGTTAGAGCACTTGCCTGGCATGTGTGAGAGGATCCAGGTTCAAACTCCAGTACCACATACACAACTGGGTGGCAGAAAAAAACCAGATGAAAAAATAAATTAAAAATTAAATCTTCCTCTAAAAAATAAAAAATAAAAGGGGCTGGGGATGTGGCTCAGTGATTAATCACCACTGGATTCAATCCTTAGAATAATAAATAAATAAAAATTTTTAAGAAATAAGGACAGGAGATGTAGCTCAGGGGTATATGTCTCTGGATTCAATTCCCAATATTAAAAAATAAACAAACTTGTACATGAATGTTTATATCAGCATTATTAATAGCCAAAAAGAGGAAATGCACAAATGACCATCAATTGATGGTTGAATAAACAAAATATGGCATATCCATAACAATGGAATATCATTTGACAAAAAAAGGAACTACTGCACTTACTACAATATACATAAACCTTTAAAACATGCTAAATAAAAGCTAGACACAAAAGACCAAATACTGAATGATTCTACTTAAATATGTTCAAATTAGGCAAATTGCAGGAGGAACATTAGTAGCTGCTTGACTGGAGAGGGAAAAGTTGAAATGACAGAAGGATTTTTTTTTAAGAGAGGGACAGTGAGAGAGAAAGAGAAAATCAATTTTTATTTAGTTTTTCATGTGGCTTTCGTTGCTCCAACAGATCATTGCGTACGAGGTGCTGCAGTTCAAAACCACGTCCTCACACATGCCAGGCAAGCGCTGCAACCACTAAGCCACCACTGCTCCAACCCCCCAGAAGAAGACTCTTGTTAGGTATGGGATTTCTTTCTTGGGTGATGAAATGTTCTAAAATTTGGGTGATTAATGGCTGCACAACTGTTAGTATGCTACATACCACTCAACTGTACACTTTAAATGAGTGAATTATATGGCCTATGAATTATATATCAATAAAGCTGTTATAAAAAAAAAAAGTTCCCACTACATGCTGTCAAAATGCAAAGTGCTAAGAAAGGAGTAAAGAATCTTGTTCACTCACTTTAAAGGATCTGAACTAGGGCAATGAAAACCCAGAGAGATTCTATTACTTACCATTCTAGGTACTAGGTCATACTGAAATATTCATGAAGAATCCCATGTTTTAATTGAGAAAAAGCATCTTAAGTTTAAAAAGACATACTCACTAACGTCACAAAAGAGTTTTCATAACTCAGGGATAGTGCACAGGGAAATCCTCAAACAACAAACAAGCTTTAAAGGTTGTACCACATGGACTTGTACCCTGAATATGAAAGCAGCACTTAAATTTATTATTATTGCTCTACCCCTGAAAAAGTCAAAGGTAAAACAATTCAATTAATAATGTTTCACAAGTACTAGTTTGTGACAAAATCAAAATATTAAGAAATGAATATTCTGCCATCATGAAGAACTCAATTTGGGGCTGGAGCGCTGGCTCAGCAGTTACAGTGCTTGCCTGGCATGCATGAGGACATGGGTTCAAACTCTAGCACCACATACACAGCGAAGTATTAGAGCAACAAAAGCCACATAAAAAATAAAATAAAATTAACTCTCTTTTTCTCTATCACTGTCCTTGTCTTCTTTTGTTTTTTAAAGAAAGAGGTGGGCTGGAGTGGTGGCTCAGCAGTTTCAGCGCTTGCCTGGCAAGCACGAGGACTCAGGTTCAAACCCCAGCACTACGTACACAACTAAGTGTTAGAGCAACTAAGGCCATGTGAAAAACTAAATAAAGTTGTTTCTCCCTTTCTCTCTCTCTCTCACTGTCCCTCTCTCTTAAAAAAAAAAAAAAGAAAGAGAGAAGCAATTTTTATTTAGTTTTTCATGTGACCTTTATCCCTCAGACACTTTGCTGTGTACATGGTGTTGGGGTTTGAACTCACGTACTCACGTGTGCCAGGCAGGTGCCACAACGGCCAAGCCACCGCTCTAGTTCCTATCCCTGTCTTCGAAAAAGAATCTTTCACATTCTCCCTTACATTAACTAAGAACTAATAATTTATCATTTTGAACATTCCATCTCATAGACATTAGTGATACTCCTAATAGTTGGAGTGGATCCCAGAAGTGACAGATGTGTTAAACATAAAACTTATATCAAAAAAATTCAAGTGTTTAAAAAAAATGCTATTCTTGGGGTTGGAGCCATAGCTCAGCAATAGGGTGCTTGCCTGGCAAGTGTGTGAACCTGGGTTCGAACCCCAGCACCATACACACAACTAAGTACTTAAAAACAAAAACCAGACAAAAAAGACAAGACACTGTACTTCCAGGCTACAATTCAACACAATTCTCAGTTTAATTTCACTTTTTTTCCTATTTATTTATGCAGTCTCTCAGATCATTATTTAATATTGGGCTTCTTAGTCAACCATCATGACTATGAAACATACCTTCTACCCCCCCAAAAAAAATCCTACATCAGGCACCTCCTACCTCCCCCCAAAAATCCTACATCAGGCTTCTGAAATGATAGAATCAAGTCTGCAATAGTTCACGAATTTCTTCAGCTTTACAGGAAATGTAGAAAGCGAATTAATATTAAACAGAAAGCTATTTGCCTTCACAACTAAACAGTAGGAAACAGCTGCTTATACTTAATTGAGTTTGTCTATTCTAGCAGGTCCTGTTGTCAGGAGAGTTCTGCCAGATAAGGACAATGAGATGCTTTATTATGTGTAGTGACTAAGAGACCTATTAAGTACTGCTTTACAATGCAATCCCAGGCAGGAAGACTGTGGTAAAAGGTCTTAATATTTTGTGACATCTATTTCCAAAAGGTAAATAAATTTGCCACTCAGTACGACTTTAAAAACACTATATTCCATTCTTTTAAAACGCTTTATGGGGAGGGAAAGCCTTTGTATCTTGCTCTTCCGAGGGAACTGAACAACTTGCAATTCGCTTCTCTGAATCTCCCGTCTGCAACATGTAGAGCAAGCACTTCAGACACTACAAAACAAGGGCAGCCTACATTAAGGCCAAATATAGGATGTGATTCTAAACCATGATGCAGTACAGCCTACATTTCCTTTTCCAGCGATCAAAACCCTTTGAACACTCCCAAAAAAGGACGGCAGGGCCAGAACCACCCTCCAAGAGGAAGCCCCTTTCTTCTCGGCTCTCCCCGCAGGCTGCCACTTCCCCCAGTACGTTCAAATCGTTGGAGACCAGGAGCCGGTGTGCGAGCGCCTATCTCCGCAGGCGGGAGGGCTGGGTTCCTGCATTTCCACCCTCGGCATCTGATCTCATCCTCAGTCCTTACGGCGCGGCCGAGCCCCACCTGCACCTCGCTCCTTTTCCCAGGGTCGCTCGCCAGCTGCCCCGCTGCTAGAGGAGCCACCTCCGAATCACCCAGTCCAGTTTACTAGTACGCCGGGTC
>PVKS010051663.1:0-11059 GCA_004027875.1 Aplodontia rufa | reverse complement strand
ATGTTATTCCTCCACGAGATACCCATTTTATGCAAGAGTTCTTCTGGGGGAAACTGCAACAGGTGAAACCCAAGGTGGTCATCCATGTTTTGGCACTACCCCTGGATAACTATGTATATACACATTGGTTATTGATGGTTTGGTAATGTTTCCCTCTCATTTGTATCTCTATATACTCTTAATAAAAAAAATTAAAAAAAAAAAGAAGGTTCCGATCTGTGCTGGGTGTGGTAGCACGTGCTTGTAATCCCAACAGTTTGGGAGACTGAGGGAGGAGAATCACAAGTTCAAAGCCATCCTCAGCAACTTAGTGAGACTCTGACTCAAAATAAAAACAAAAACAGACAGGGGATGTGGCTCAGTGGCCTGAATGCCTCCAGTTTCAATCCCTGGTACCAGAAAACAAAAAAAAGTTCCAATCTGTTAAAGTCAGTTCTGCCACTGATTTTAGTAATGAACTAAAGTCGGTGGAGACCTGAAGTGTAACTGCAACTGTGCACACTGCAGCTCACAGGAAAATGCTCACCATCTCCTTACACGAGTGTTTTTGCAAAGAGAAGTTTAGAGGGATTGCTATATGCTATAGTTTGCACAAGTGTCTCCCAAAAGCCCATGTGTTAAAGCTTGGTTTCCAGCCATGGTGTTATTGGGAGGTGGTGGATGCTTGAAGAGATGGTGTCTAGTTGGAATTCTTTTGATCATTGTGAATGTGCCCTTGAAGGGGTTATCAGGACCCTGGCTTCTCTCTGTCTCTCATTTTTGCTTCTCTGCCACTATGAAGTGAGCAATGTCCTCCAATTCATACTCCTGCCATCATGTTCTGCCTTGCCAAAGGCCCAAAAGCAACCCTGCCAATCATCCATGGACCAAAACCACTAAAACTGTGAGCCCAAATAAACCTTTCCTCTATCCCAATTGATTGTCTCAGGGATTTGCTACAGTAATGAAAAGCTCAGAAACACAGCGATATTGTAAAGATAAAAGAGAACATTCTAGAGAACTGTGAAATTGTTTGAGTTTTTAGGAAAAACAAATATAAGAAACCTTGGACAGTAGAGCCAAAGTTTACACCAGCTATTCCATTCAGAAAATGCTTGGAGTTGGAAGGGAATGCTGTATTTTCTCATGGGTTTTGCATTATATTCATCAGCAAGATCAGCTAAAAAGTTAATATGGTAGACCTAAAACAGCTAGGATTCCTTTTATCTATATTCTAATATGTGGAAATTAGACATCATTACTTAAAACCAATTATTTATCTCAGGGTGAGTTGTTTGAATGACTGGTATTTAGTAAGGCCAATAAAGACCAAAACCAAGAACTTGGAAATTTCCATGTAGGATAACTATAAAGAGATACAGAATCAGGAGGATAAAGAGCATAGCATATGTTTCTTTAAGAAAAGATATACAACTAAAAGCAATTATGTTGATATCTGATGAGAATTTTGGGGAAATATTTAGATCATTTGTGTTGAGCCCCCGACATTCCACAGGGCTGTTAATCTCTCTGAAACTTTTAATGCCTTAATATGTTCTGCAAATACTTTCTGAGTAAACACTAGGAATAAATAAATTGAATTTTAAAGTGAATTCTGCATTTTATTCACAGTTGTCACGCATTCTGTTTCAAATGCCGCTGTGGCAGAAAAAGCTCTAATTTGAGAGAAGCACCCGATAGTCCCACCTAATATAATGAAATCAGCAGGACTCAAGGCTCACCACAGTCTCCTCATTTGCTCTGCTAACAAAGGCTTTGCTTCTACTCACAAACCACTCACATTTCTCAGAATGTGTCAGGTCCTTTACTGGGCACGAGGGACACAGAGGTTTGGATGACCCAGAGTCCCGGCCTCTGAGGAGCACATAGGCTACAGCTGCTGGGACAAGATTTAGCTGATGCTCTCATTTGGGGCTTTGAATGAATTTGAGGCTAGATTAAGTGGGAACATTTTATGAACAGTTTCTTAGCTTTGATTACTCATTCCTTGAATCTTTCTCTTTCTGGATGATATTGTCTTGGGCTGTAAACTCTGTAGATTTTCATATAGCCTATTTGGACACAGAAAGAAACACTTCAAATCTAGAGGATGGGACTTTCTTTATTCATGTTGCCCAGGGGAATGCTCTGCATCTTGGACACATTTAATTAATATTTCCCCCTACTGGCTGCTCCCTTTGCACATAAGAATATTTTTTTTAAAGAGAGAGGGATAATGAGAGAGAGAGAGACGAGAGAGAGAGAGAGAGAGAGAGAGAGAAACAATTTTTATTTAGTTTTCATGCAGCTTTCTTTGCTCTGATACTTCATTGCGTGCGTGGTGCTGGAATTTGAACTCATGTACTTGCGCATGCTGGGCAAGTGCTGTACTGCCAAGCCACACTGCTCCAGCCCCATAAGAACATTTTTCAGATGCTGAGGACTGAATTATGTTCCCTTCCAAATTCATGTTGAAGTCCTGATTCCTAGTAACTTAGAATAGGAGTGCGTTTGGAGATAGAGTGTTTAAAGAGGTAATTAAGATTAAAGGAGGTCATATGGGGCCCTAATCCAATAGGACTGATGTCATTATATGGAAAGACACCTAGGTGCCTGTGCACAAAGAAAAGACCGTGTGAGAACACGGTGTGAAGACTGCCATCTGCTAGCCAGAGGGAGCCACAGAAAGAAGGACCTCAGGAGAAACCAGACCTGCCGGCACCTTGATCTTGGACCTCCAGCCCCCAGAACCATGAGAAACCAAGTTTCTGTGGTTCAAGCCACCTGGTCTATGGTATTTTGCTTCAGAAGCCCAAGAACACTAGAAGAGCAATACAGTAGCTGTTTATGATACTGCTTCCATTTTAGTAAAGTTGCCAAATCAAAATGATTTAGCTCCTCCCCCCCAGACTTCTCACAAGATTTGAAAAGTTTCTGGGCCAAAAAAGGAAGTGAAATCCCATTTTTCTATTTGGATCTTGCAAATGGCAATGTAAGAAAAGGTTTGATTTTCACAAGGGTGGAGAACGGGGCTGAGTTGTAATGCTGAGTCCCCACTGTGATGTTCAAGCTTCAGAATGTTCCCAAGAAAGTGCACCGGTGGGATGTAGTGTCCTTTACCTGTCCATCTGCTCGGGCAAAGTGTGGAGATAACTTCTTAAAGTCCCAAGTATTGGAAATTTATCTGCAGGAATTTCCTAAGGACAGGTGTTTGCCAAGGCAGAAACACTAATAGGAGTTCAAATGAAAGAAATGGCATAAAATTGCATTTCCTAAGGAGGGAGATAACACTTAGGAACATTAAATGATTTAATTATGCCTGAAAGAGCTTTTTTTAAAAGCTAAAAATGCCGTAAAAGCACAGTGTGTCAGGATGTACGTTCGAGAAAGCAGTGGCAAGAAAAATCTTGGAACTAAAATATGCAAAGTCTGCAATCACCTGTAGTCACACTGAAGGCGGCAAGAATCCTCCATTAACACCTATTTTACTTTTTCTAGGACAAGGAGCTGGAGGAACAGAACAGTAATTTTATGTATTACTGAGGCTTAACAGTCCCTAGTGGTAAGAAACACCTTTGGGTCTTAAGAGTATTTCACTTAATAATTTTCAAATATACTAGTTCACATTTTAACACATACTGTTAAAATTAACCAAGTTATTCTAGTTTCCTTAAACTCATACATATAAAAATATACCCACTTTCAAAACCACCACTCTGTTGATACAGTGGGAAATATGTTCTGTCGTTATTGCCTGAAAAACTGTACACATACAGTCATCCCTTTGGGGCCTCAGGGAATTAGTTTCAGGACCCTTATGGATACCAAAATCCACGGATGCTCGAATTTGTTATAAAAATAATCTTGGGGGCTGGAGCGGTGGCTCAGTGATTATGGCACTTGTCTGGCATGCGTGAGGACCTGAGTTGGAACCCCAGCACCATGTACGCAAGAAAGTGTTGGAGCAATGAAGGCCACATGAAAAACTAAATAAATTTGATTCTCTCTTTAAAAAGAAAATAATGTTGGGTTTTTATATAACCTACTCATGTCCTCTCATATACTTTAAATCATCTCTAGATCGCTTATAGCACCTAATGCAATACAAATCCTATGTAAATAATTGTTAAAGTGTAGCATTTAGGGAATGATGATAAGAATAAAAAGTCTGTTTGCATCTAGTGCAGACATAATTTTTTTTTCCCTGAATATTTTCTATTCTCCGTGGCTTGAGTCTGTTGATGCAGAGCCCTTGGGAACAGAAGGCAGGTTGACAATTTAGAGAAATATTACATATATGTAAGTGAATCGAGACACTTCATATATGCCATGTACTTACTACATTCTGACTTTCTTTGGGACAACAGTCACTTGCCTCTTTACCTTCAAAGGTTTTTCTGGTTAAACTAGCATTTTGAATGGATTTTGATTTAAATGGATTCCTCAACCACTTCTGTGTGGTCAGGTTTCAGTCGTAAACTTTAAACAGAATACAAAATGGTCCATGTGGAAGGGGACACAAGGCCCCCCTGACTCGACAGTTCCCAGGATGGTGGATTTTCTTTTATGGTGCCAATTAGTGTCGGACTTGTCTTTTTGCCATGTGATGAATTAAAAATGCATGATTGGGATGCTGGAAAGCTAACCGGTTTCTGGATAGAATTCCCTGGACACTGCTATTCTTCCAGTTGATCTTTCTGCCCTCTCTATGTTGGCAAGTACCGATGCTCTCACCCACTGCTCACATCTTTTCCTGACAGATGGTTCTTTTTTTGCTAGTCAAGATCCAATCTGGTGATTTACTTTAATATGCTTTGGCCTAAGGAATGCCCATGACAGACAGCTCGTACAGCATCCTGAAGCAAAATTTTGCAAAGAAAAAGTTAAGTAGACACATGCTATCAAAGCTGTGTTCCATTTTATGCACCCCATAAATCAGAATATTTGTCAACAACAATTAAAATGTCGTTTCCCTGGTAATAAACATTACGGGGAGGAACAAATCAAATTTCATTTATTCTGTCAGAAACTGAAGGCGAGAGCTTCATATTGTTTTGTGGATAATCTCTGAGGAGTAAACTAAGCACAATTACATTCTTGATTTTAATTAAAACTCTGGGTACCTTTCAAGTTCCGTTAGGGAGATGTCCTGGGTCTGCTTAGCTGAGGTCTGCACTGTGAAGTTAATTTGACACATAACATATTTTTCATGAGGTAACTGTCGCAGGAAGCCGTTTCTAGGAGCAGCCTCTCTATTGCCTGTGGGGCCCACAAAAAGTAATGACTTCTCCTGAAGCAGTAACTTTGCCAGGAAGTACATCTGCATAACAGTCCCTGAAGCCCTCCCAATAATGTCATTAAGCTGGAAAAAAAATCAAAGGAAAAGGCGCCCAAAAGATGCTGTTAAAAATGTTTCATTACTCACCATACACAGAGCAGCAATAGAATTGAGCCCTGGAATCATTTCGGATCACAATAAAAGCAAAACCACCCCAAATAGTTGAAAAGGTGATGGAGGCAGACATTATGAGCTGTGCACATACCCTGCGGCCCCCGGGGACGGCCATGTGGAAAGGCCCATGTGTTCTTGCTTCTGTGTGTGAGGACTTTATTCTGCAGGTGGGGGCCAGAGTCTTCACTCTTAGCTATTTATTTTTTATGTTACTTGACCAGTCATTGCTTACAATCTGCTGAGTTCTACTTGGCCTGTGATGTTTTCTGCATTATACCAACAAACCAGGTCAGAGTATAGTCACATTATTCAATTTACAGGTGATGTATTGTCTTGCTTTTCTATAATGTCGCAGAACTCGGCATATTGGCTGAAAGATATTTCAACTTATTTCTGCAAAGTAATGAGCAGAATGAGCAATGAGGATGCTGGGTAGTGTGAGATGAGTTGGTAGCAGGAGGGGCACTGGACTGTCCAAGGGAGTGATCACTCACATGGTCCTTCTTTCTGATTCTCACTTCGAACCTCTTCCCCACTTCTCCTGACCAGGATTTTCCCACAACTGAGTTGAAATATAAACACTCTTCCAGGGCATATCTTAAAGCCATAGGAAACCTGGGCTACTGGTGGCCTTTGGAGACCATGTCATCAGCTCTTCTCTTAATTCACAGGTGATGGGGCTAAAGCAGGGAAAAAACAAACAAACAAACAAACTGAGCCTTTCCAGGTCTCTCCAGCCACACATATTCACTGCTGATTTGGAGTCTGAAGGACACTTGATTTATGCGTCCAAGTTAGAATTTCTCACTTCTAAGCAAGTATTATTGCATGCAACAGAACTTGACAAAACTGGAAAGCGCTCATGGCTGGGTGATATACTCCATGCTGGGTGGTAGGTGATATGCCCTTTGTGTTATGTCACTTTATCCTCATTGAATTCCTAGGAGACAAGGTCTGCTATTAGCTTTATCTTATATTTGGGGAAACTGAGGCAGAGAGCTGTTCTGCAATATGTTCAAGGTACCCCAGTCTGTGAATGGAGTGGCCGGGATAGAAAGCCAGGCAGTCTGACTCTGGGTATGAGTTTTCTGCCACCCCGCATGCTACCATTTGCTTACCAAGTAAAGTGTTGGACTTGGTGTTCACAGGGATGCAGAGATGGATATAGCCTGGATCCTTCAAATAAATCTCGGTTTCCTTTCTACGTAAGGTGGACTGGGTGTTTCTTATAATACATATCGGTGGTTTTGCTAGGATTAATAACTCACAACCCTGACTATAGTGGATATATTAATAAGTGTAACATTTATTGGCCTTTTAGTGTATACTCTGTATTGTCCTAAGTTTTTTTTATGTGAACCATATAGGTTTTTTATGTAAACCTAATAATCTTCTGAAGATGTACTATGAACTCTACTTTTCAGATGAGTGAACTGAAATTCAGTGAGTTCAAGCAGTTGTCAAAGTGATATGATGTTTGAGTGACACAACCAGTCCTCCATCCCAAGCCGTGCCAAAGTCAATGCCATGCTCTAAACTGTACCATGGAGTAAAACGCTCGTCTCAGATTGCATGGATGAAGCTTAGGGAAGATTTGAGCAACAGTGGCTTAACATTGAAGGGTAGGGCCCTATTTTATAAGAAACAAAAGAGAGAATGGGCAGCGTCTTATCCGCATCTTTTTCTCAATACGCTCCTAGCATAATGTTCCAGAGACCAGGAGTAGGATGATCAACTATCAGCCAGTTAAAGAGAAGAAGCTGGAGCATAGGACTGTGGCTCAGGCTTTTCCGTTACTGCAAGGCTGGCTTGGTCCTTGATCCCCAACTTTCCTTCTCACTTTGCGGCCAACATTCCGATGAAGACATTGTAGCCTCAAATAATATACCTCCCTTTCTTAACTTTCCAAAGTTTCTTCAGGTTTATTTATATCATCATCCATCTAAGACTTATTTGCAATTTTCAACTTACTTTGCAAGTACAGAAATCCTCAGTAAAGCTGGTAATTATTCTCTGAGTTGATGCGAAGCAGGGTGAAGAAAATAGGCACAAAACAGAGTGTGGTTAGAACAGATCCTATTCAGGTCACACACAATAATCATTATCACACACTTCAGATGCTTCCCTGAGTAACTTCTCACCATCAGAGAACCCGGGACCAGGTATGGAAATGGATAGGCGGTATCCTAGGTATTAACACAAGAATTTCCTGCAACTTGCTGTATTCCTCATATAAACTGGATGAGTAGCAGAAGCTGCCCACAGCCAAAGACAGAATGGTTTTGCAGAACACCATGTAGACAGGGGATCTGCAGAGTTCAGTGCATGCTGGCACTGTGGCAAAGTCCTTTATTCCTCTTGAAAGCCCTTCTTTTTCCATTTGGATTTACTAATTCCAGAAATCAAATATCTTGAAAGAGTTAATGCAATTCCCTTTAATCTCTTCCAAAGGCTCAGTTTTTTCATTTGTAAAATGGGTGTAAAAAAGTTGTCTATCTTCAATGCTTTAAGGAGTCAACATAAAACTCAATAATAACAGCTCACTTTGCTACTCTATCTATGACAATGTCTGTCTATACTATCATCTATCTATCATCTATCTATCTATCATCTATCATCATTGTGTATCTGTTCAATTATCACAGTACCCTGTGAAGTAAGTAGAAATCACTTTTCCCTCTTTAATGAGAGAATAACAGAATTACTGAACTCAATGCTCAGCCTAGAGTGGCTTCAGACAAATGTTTCTAGACTCTGAATTCAGACTTTTTTCCCCTGCAAGGTTGGAACTGAACAATCAAGAAGGCCAGGAGCATGCAATCAGTAGTGCCATATTATGGCTTCATGCTCTCTAGCTTGGCTTATGTTGCCCAGTGAGGGTGACGGAAGTACCTAAGGGGAGTGTGTCTACCCACTGCTGGACCTCTACTGGCACTAAATGACTCCTCACCTCATGAATTACTCTCCCATCCTGGCATGTGGAGAAGCCCACAGTGGCTGTTAAGGCAGAGAGTATAATAGAGAAAAGTGTTCTGGACCATTATGGTGTGCCAAATAGCCATTATGGATGATGCAATTGTCCTCAATACAGCACTTCGTTGGACTTGAAAAATTCCTTAGTTTCTTGCTGCATGCAATTCAGGTCTGCCATTTAACCTCTGCAATGTTAATCTGTACAGCCATGGGGTGTCTTTAGTCACAAGAGTACAAATCTCTGGTCTAGTAGGTCACAAACCACATCACCATTACTCTAGATTCTTCCTCCAGCATTCTTTCCCCTCTCCACCGGCTCCTTGGCTCCCATAACTTCAAAGCCCTAAAGGTCAAAGCAGCAAATCGCGATGCAACAGAAACTAAGAAGGATTACAGTTCTGATCCTCCTTTCAGGTGATGAACATCTTATTTGGAGGGGAAAACAGCAGGATATCATCAGTCCGCTCTGGTTCAGAGTGCAGAAGGTGCACTGAAATGTAACTAGTCCAGTACCAAAAGGACTCTGGGAAATCTCCTAAGCACACACTGACAAAGGTTCTATTGCTCTTGGTGGTATGTGCTAAAATTAAAAAAATAATCCAGCTAACCATCCTGGACCTTGGTGCGGAGCACACTGACTATTCTGTTCTTTCACTGAATTTTTTCTATTGTAAGTAGAGAAAATAACACCTTGCGCATATCTGAAGGTGCCCCTTGTCCTTATAAGAAGTCAAGAGAACTTTATTAAGAAAGGAATAATGAAAAGAATAAAGTATTACTACACTTCCATGAAGAACTGCAAGTTTGTATGGAATTTGAGGCGTGAGGCAAATTAGAATTATATAACATTAGGTTCATAGCTCATGCAAGATGAGGGTGGGATGTGAAACTCAGGAAGAAAAAATGGGGGATGATGGATTGAAGTGGAAATTCTTTGTATCTGCTAATTTTCACAGTCTGAAGTCTGAAGGAAAATTGGGGTGTGCGAAGAATATGTGTCAAAAAGTTTTAGCGAAAAGGAGAAAGTTCTCAGAAGACAGACTTATAATGCTTTGGGTGGATCAATGCTCATTATTCAGGTTCCTGCTACTCAAATTGAGGTCTTTGGACCAGCAGCAGCTGCTCCGCATGGGAGCTTGTTAGAAAACCAAGCTATCAGGCCCCACTGCATGGAATCAGAATCTGCATTTTAAACAAAATCTCTAAGTGGCTTTATGCACTTTAAAGTTTGAAAAGTACTGATGGAGTCTGGTGCTTTGTCTGTGGAGTTATTGAAAGTTTTTACCTTTCCCTCCTCCTACTTATTCACTAAAACCCATCACATGGTACAGTTGCAAAGAGAACTAAGGCACATGTCGTTTGGCAAATATTTTTCTTTAAAAGAAGGAAGACGCTATCTAAAGAAACTTTCCTTTGACCTCCCCTGCCCCAGGCTGGACATAAACAGAAGTTGCAAAGCACAGAGGCCATGCCAAGTGGCATTGATGGCATCCACTGACCTCTGTTAACTGTACAATAGACTAGGCTCATTGTGACCAGAAGGCCAGCTAATAGCTATGTGAAGAGAATGTGCATCTTTCCAAATGACAAAATATAATTAAAATTTGAACGTTAAATGAACTGTTGAGGATATAAGTCTTCTTCTTTTTCTCTCTCTTTAATGCAGCAAAGCCAAATTCAGACATCAGATCTATACGGTATTTCTGCCTAAGGGGTTGTTCCAATAAAGGGATTTTCCAAGTTACTGCCCCTCTTGGTAAGCAGTTTTCTGGATCCTGAGATTGTTGTCAGCACATGGAGAACATGGTCTGCCTGTGGGGAATGGCTGAGAGCAAAACCTTAAGAGCTTCTGATTTGCTTATCAAGTGGTTTTTAAAGATGTATCAGTTCAGACTCTTATCATCAGAGGAGAGGAAATCTGGTCAAATCACCCACCGTGCCACCAATGTGGTATTCATGTAAATCTCCTTGGGAAAGGTGAAGAAAATGGGACAAAGAGGAAGGACAGTGAAGTCATTCTAATATTCGAGATAATTTCAAAAATTAATTTATTCACTTTTTTCAAACATTTTTAAAGGGACCTCTCTTCTCAAATCAAACTAGGCCTTGGGACTATCAGAAGACGCAGTGCTGGTGGGAGCCACTCACTGGAGGAGGAAGTGTGGGGCACAGTGTGCAACTGACCTGCATTTGCTTTCTGCCTTTTACTCTGTGGAAGGCCAGAGAAATAAGACGTAATGAAGTCTCTCGAGAGGCATGTAGGTCACCTGGAGCTTGTGTTATTTACCTTTCTTCCCCCCTTGTTGGCTCTGTAGTATCTGTTTTCCCTTTTTCTAACACACTGCACCTTTTTATTTTGAGCAGCTATAATTTACCATTGGATATCAAAATGGTGGGATTGCTAATCAGTGCTTCCTGATTTCCCCTACAAAGGGTGGGCACAGGCCAAAGCAGAGCTGACCGAATGTTCTCTCTTTGGAAGTTGAATCGTGAGAAAAATAATAAAAATCCTCAAATGTTGATTGATTCCCAGCGACAGTGGACTGAAAAGTGAATCTTCAGGCACTGGAACTTGACTCCCAGAGATTCCCTGATTTCTGGCTTTCAAGCCAAGTCCTTTATCTGGGAGTCCTCACACATCTTTTTTTTTTTTTT
>PVKS010051662.1:0-11042 GCA_004027875.1 Aplodontia rufa | reverse complement strand
ATCTTGCTAGCTTCAATTTATCATTCAATATTTAATTTCTCCGTCACAATTAAAGCTGAGTTTTGCAGGGTATATTATCTTTGGTTGACAATTGTTCTCTTTCAAGGTTTGAAAAATATTGTTCCAAGCTCTTCTGCCCTTCATTTTCTAATCTGAAAGTTCCATGGTGATTCTAATTGGTCTGCCTCTGAATGTGCCTTGGGGTTTCCCCCTAGCTGCTTTTGGAATTCTGTCTTTAGTATCTCTGTTAATCATTTTATATATGATATGTCTTGGTGAATTTCTCATTTGGTTTGGTCTGTTTGGTGTTCTATAGGCATCATGGATTTGGTAATCTGTATCAATCCTGGTATGAGGAGGTTTCTCTTAATAATTTCATTGAATATGTTCTTAATGCCCCCTGTTTGTTGCTCAATATTTTCTTCCAGTCCAAATACTCTCAGGTTGTTTCTTCTCATCTCATCAAACATTACTTGGAAGTTCTGGTCATGCACAATAAATTTCTTTTCTTGTCTGTCCTCTTTGAACTCAACATTGCCTGACCTGTCTTCATTATCTGATGTTCATTCTTTGAGGACTGAGGTTCCATTTTCTGTTGAGTTTTCTATGGTATTAGTATCTTCTCATGAGGATTTGATTTGGTTGAAAGTATTTTTCAATTCTGATAGTTCTGCTTCATCTGTCTTTGGGATGTCTAACTCTATAAATATGGTCTCTCATTTCATGGAATTGATCTCTTATGTCCTGAAAGTTGTCTCTCATCACCTGAAACTGTTCTCTGAACTCATTCCTTAATTCTTCTCTCAAATCTTTGATTGGGTTACTAATCATAATGTCAATATATTTTTCTTCATTTTCATCTAGGACCCCTGCCATTGAGTCCTTGGATGGGGACCTGTGGGGGTGAGGATGGGAGTTACTACCCCTTTTCCTCATTTTCAGACACCAGGGATGTGGCTTGAAGACCGGCTATGTTAGTTACTGTTGTAGAGATTATTGGAGCTTCTTATGCCTGTGCTTCTTTGGGCTGGGGTGCTACTTGGGAAGCACAGCTCAATGGCTCTGAGTCCAGTCAATGAAGAAATGTGAGCCTATAGTTGCATATACTAAACTGTTTCAACTGAAACAATTATAATTGTGATTAGCATCAACAGGAGCAATTTCCTTCCATGAGAGCTCTCACAATATGTTAAGATAGCCATCAAATACCCATTTTGAAGAATGACCCTCACTTCAGTTAGCAAGGCCTCTGTAGATGAGAGGAAATATAATCTATAAACCAGGGAACTGGGGTATGGAGATAGTGTGGAGCTCCTGACTTAGAAAAAAGAATTAGAAGGTGTTATCATAGATTCGGCTGTTCAATTAGGAATAAGGAAAAGATAAAAATGGGATGCGAGGATGTTAAAGGTTTTGAGTGAGGAAGAGAGAGAACAGCATATAGTTTAGGAATTGAGAGAGTACAGGGAGAAGAGGTTAATTTGAGGCATGGTTCGTTAAAACCCAAGGACATTATGAGCTAGTTTGCTACCTTAACCAATTGTGGACAGTGACAAAGTGGATGAGGTATAGGATCTGCTGGGGAGAGAATGAACAAGAAAGAAAGAGAAAGGAATAAAAAAGAGAACAAAAAAATAAAAAATAAAAAGGAGAAAGAAGGAAAGAAAAAGTAGGCCTTAGGTGAAGCAGGGATAGCACTGGTAAAATATAGGAAGAGTGGAAGAGATATTAATAAGATTTGGGTGATTGCATAAGGGTAAAGCACGCATAGGTAAAATAAGGAGGTCAGGCACAGTATACTTCAGGTACTAGATGTGCCGACCAGAATCCATCTTTTCAGGAGAGAGCACAAGGAAATGAATAAACGCACAAAGACAAAAATCGAAACAACCAGGAAGAGATAAAAGAGAATAAAAATAAAAAATAGAAAAGGAGAGTGAAAAAAATCCAGAAAAAGAAGAAAAAACAAAAATGGCTAGTATTTTTATGTCCATGAACCAATTAACTATTCCAGTTAATGCACCAATACACGTTGAGAACAGGAGAAAAACAGAAAGAAAAAAAGAGAAAAAGGAAAGAAAGAAAAAATGTATGTATCTATGCAAAATCAGATAAAAAGTAAAAAATTCTTAATGAAAATTTGGAACTATAGACAGTAAGGGCATCTCTGATTCCTTTGAAAGGAGATGTTCATTGTCCTTCTGGGTTTCGATATGAATGTCTCTCAGTCTGTGGTTATGTGATCGCACAAAGAGGACTGGGGTGTCCTCAGACTCCTGGGATTTCTAGGAGAGGATTCCAATGAAAAGGACTGGTTCTGGAATGCCCTGAAGTTTGCCAGCCTCCCAGGGGAGTTGAAGTCAGAGGACTTAATGAGCAAGGAGTATGGATGATTTGTATTCTCCCTCTGCTGGGAGTTGCATACACTGTCTCTTGTGGCAGAAGACTCAGAGCCTTTAAATAGTCATGTGATCCTTCTCACTTGGGAGTGGTGTTGGACAGGGCTGGGAATTGCTCCCCTTTATTCCACAAACCAAAGTCCCCCTAAGGAAGGTGGAGCCTGGGCCTGGTCAAAGCCTTCTCTTCCTGGATCAAAGTGTTGTCAGTGGCCATCTCCTGATGCAGTTTTGAGAGCCTTCATTAAAAGCCAGAGAGTGCTGTCTCCTGAAGGTGGGAATGGTGGCGTGGTTTTCCCACTGAGCAGCCTGTTCCATTGGGGATCTCTGCAGGCTGCTTCCCAGCACAGGTGTCACCAGAGGCAGTGTTTGAGCTGGGTGGGTGTATGCAAATGCGCTCGCCCGATGCTCTGTTTTTATAAAGCACGGGAACCCAGCAGCACTGTGGTCGCTGCTGGCCACCCCTGCTCCCGGTCATTCCTGGTCAGCTGTTTCTGGTTGTAGCCTGCTCTCAGCTGTTTCTGGTTGTAGCCTGCTCGCAGCCACCAGCCAGCTAGCCACCAGCTGAATGTAAACAAAGCTGATCTGCTGTGTCCCTGGTGGGACAGATGAAATAACTATTTTTTCTGCACGTGAATGTCCCAGGACTCAACTCCTCAGAAAATCTTTTTGCAAACTAGCACTAGAAGTTCATAGATATATTCCCCAGAACACACCTCAAAAAACTGAGGATAAAGTGACATTTTCCCATCCAGACTCGGAGCCACAGGAAAAGCTGCCTCCCTTCAGCTTGCCATGTTCCCTCTCCTCAATAATATCAGATTATTCCTTAAGAAATTTAAGAAAGTAGGAGCAAGTAAAACCCAAAGGAAGGACGATGGTGGAAATTCTAAGCATAAGAAGGCAAAAAATAATTCTGATAAGCTTATGTCATCTTGAGCGAGAAACCATAAGATAAAAAAAAAAATAAGAAATTTAAAATGTAGCTTGACTATAGTAATCATTTTTCTATATATGTATATGAAACATCATATAGTATACCTACATGAAATGTACAGGTATTTTATAAGTTTTCATCCCACTTGGCATCATTTTGGTTTCCTCCATGGACACTGAAGTCACTCAGGATTGGAACAAGCTTAGGTTTGGAAACTCTGAATGAGATATAAAATCTTTGACCAAAAGATCAACCTGTTGTTTTTACCTTAACCATGTTTGTAGGACAGGCATACAAAATGGCCATAAATACTCATGTGTATTGGTCAGGGATTACAACTAACAGAAAATTTGATTCTCACTGGCTTATCCAATAAAGAAATTCATTTGCTTAAGAATTCAGAGGTAGGATGAGCTTCAAGGTTAACTAAGCCAGTGACTGAAATGTTTACGATCGAGGCAAAATCCTGACCCACTTGGTATGGCAAGGGACACTGGAATGTTGGTTTTGATTAGATTATTTCTGGACCCATCCATGGGATGAGGAAAGTGGTCAGATAATCCCAAAACATTACTTAAAACAAAAACAAAAACAACAACACCACCAAAAAACGATAGCAACCTGAGCCCACTCAGAAAAAAAGAAAGTATATTGTGTAGGTAAACAGAAATGTGACCTGCAGACACCAAATAAAAACACTTATGCCCATGTGCACAAATAACCACAACACTCAAGTTCTTCTCAATTCCAATATTTTGACTCTTCAGGTAACAAAAAAAGATACATTTACTCAGAAACTAGCTATATGAAATTAGTGCATGGGTAGTCACAAAACAGAGTTCTTACCTGTGCAGTACACATTTTGGAAAAACCCCAAAGACCTCCAATGTGGTACACACAAATTCAATTTTCATTTTACTTTTTTGATATTTTGATAGGACTGCCTTTCTAAATTTTTGTTAAGAAAGAGAGAGGGAGTCAATTTTCCCTATTTCTTCCAGTTGTTTTTGTTTTCTGACACTTTGTTATGTATGTGGTTCTGGGATGAGAACTCAGGTCCATGCACACACCAGGGAAGTGATGGACTGCTGCCTGGTCTCTCCATCCTCTTGCCAGAACTTTCTACTCACAGAGGATACTATTGTGTTAGGATAGTTGAACCAGAGGTTAATGAATTCTATACATTTGCTATTTTATGAAGCTTTAGTTTTTTTGTAAATATACTACCAAGACTTCTTAAAGATATGACGTGCTAAGAACTAAGAGAATTTTATCATTGTGTTTACCTACACAACATGTTTTTTTACTAACAGTACACTCTGAGGAAGATCCTTAGATTGCAATATGGAACAACCTTAAAAGCAGTACCTTTAAAAGAAAGCCAGCCTTCCATAGTCCATCGAAATTGAAGAATAACTTTTTCCTCTAATGTGCACATTTATTCATGCTTTAAATATGAATATATGTCTATAAAATGCCAAATGAGTATGTGACATAAGATTTATATTGGATAGTCACCCAAAGTACATATAGGAAGATCTGAAAACTAATCATCAAGATATAAGTGGAAACTCTTAATAAAGAAATTTTAGTATTACAGACAATGTATCATGTACTTTTTGCATAAGTATAATGTATTTTTTGCAATATGCAATGTATTTTTGCAGTGATGAGGACTGGTAAAACACTGGTGATCTGCAACAGCCAGGATGGAAGTTTCTGTGCTGTAGTAATGCTCAGAACAGCCACAACAAGCCTGCTTTTGCAGGCCTCACAGTTTCCAACATTCACCAAGTGGTCAGACATGGCTGGGGCAGTAGGTAATTTCTTCTTTTTTCCTCATGAGTTGAGTTCTTGTACAATCATAAATGCATATATGGTCTTTTTATCCTAGACCAGAATCATCCTCATATCTCCCATACCCAGTCTCTTGATTATTCTATATTTTCTGTTGAATAGATATACGTGTGTGTGTGTATATATATATACACATAGATAGATATAGATATATACATATATGTATAGAAAGATATAGATATATACATATACATATGTAGATATAGATATATACATATAGATAGATATAAATATAGATATAGATATAGATATAGATATAGATATGTGTGTGTGTATTTGTGAAATTTCCAGAATTAAATGGTTGCATCAGTATTATTGGACTTCACGGGTGGTGGTGGTGGGAAGAGTATGCTACATTAAAGTGAAACAGAAACATCAACGTTCATAGCAGTATGAGTTTTGTAAAAGTCCCAAATCGTGATGAAATCCAAATCAGGAAGTCTTAGAAACTAACATCACCATCTCAAATAACTCACCATTGAATATCATAAATACCTGTGATATCAGATTTAATCTTATAGATATATTTATTGAATAATTTTCCCTTACTCAATATTGCACTTCTCAACCCAATTGATTGTTTTTCTTCTAATATTTTAAAACATTAATTGAAATCATTCTGTCTTTCCTCTCCTTAGTTCACGTCGATACTCACTCCTCTTAGACTTTCTTTTAGCCCTTGCTTCACCTGACCCTGTCTTATACTTCCAAGAATTTTTCTTGTTTTCATCCTAGGTTCAACTCCATTGTAGTTTAATGGTAATTTTACTATCTTGGTAAGTAACTTCTCGCCTATTCAGGAGCTTTGCTACCATTTCATAATTGGATTAGAGGAACTGTGGAGACTATTTTTCAGAAACTTTTCTTCGTAAGGTTTTTGGCTTTGCTCAGAAGTGCCTGAAATTATTAGACTTTAGTATCCTCTCTCAAAGTGATACCAGATAATAGACATTGCAGCAGTTACATTGAGTGTGAGTATCAACATTTAGGCTCCTAACCTGAGGCACTTCAGAGATAGAGGCTCAGTAAATAGTTCCTCTTTCATACCTTATGGTCCTGTCTCAAGTTATCCCATAATTTTCTTCCTTTTATTGTTTTTCTCTATTGCTTTTTTCATTTATCTGTCCATTTCTTCTTTTTCTCCTTCTCAACTCCTATATAGTTTAATACCAGTTGCACTATCTTTAATAAGTGATATCTCAAGTGATTTAAGAACATTACTCCATTTTATAATTGGATTTGAGAACATGTTCAATAAGCTTTTCCCTAAGGATTATTAGTACATGGCTATGTTCTGGATTGATTGTAATTGCTAGGGTTTGGTATTTTCTCTCAAAGTAGCACTGGATACTGGGCACAGCAGGGTGTACACTTTGAGTCAACGTACTGCTACACAAATATTGGCACAGTGGGTAATGAGAAAGAAGTTCACTAAAAAGTCCCCTGCACAAAAGCAGAAGAGGTAATTATCCCAACTGATGAGTAAAAATACAAACAATATGAAAAATAAAGGGAAAAATTCAACCCAAACAGCCTACATCATTTCAAAAACCAATCATAGTCACACCACAGTAGAGGAAATGTCAGATAAAGAATTTAGAAAATTCATATTTAAAATGATCGATGAATAAATGTTGGGGTGTAGCCTTCACCCCCATTTCAACAGCTGCCCTAGAGCAATCTTGTTACTACTTACATAAGTTCCTTCTGGAAGAGCTGCTAGGTCCTGTTTGTTAAGCTTCCTAATTGTTATGCAAAATGAAGATTAGAGTGGGTTGGAATGTGCTGTTACCTAGTTGTTTGTCTGTACTGGAAATCTGCATTACCTCTAACTCCCTTAGAAGGATTATTGATTCCTTGGCTGTCTCCCCTCTTCCCTATGTATAAACCTGTGTGCCTTAATAATAAAGGGATTCTGAGCTGCCGTCAGCTGCATGTATTTGCCTCGTTTCCCCAGCTGGGAAGGAAGGGGTCCGTGGACGAGAAAGGGCCCACTTTCCAGCCATCGGCACTCATCCTTCTCCTGATCGGCTCCCGGGGGACAATCCAGCGCCCCACAGATAAAAAGAAGACCTGAGGACCAAATTAAGGGAAAATACAAAAATTAAAAGAACATTTCAATAAATAGATGAGGATTCTGAAACAAACAAAAAAGCAACCAAAAAACCCCAAACCAGATAGCTACAAATGGAAAACTCGGTACTTCAAGTTCATAATTCAGTGGAAAGCATTATCAATAGATTACATTAGACCACACAGAAAACAGATTTTTTAGGCTACAAAGGCAAGGTACATAATCATGAAAACCGTCAGTAATAAAGAAAATATGCTTAGAGAACATGACCAGAACAGTGAAGAAACTGAGAATATAATTGAGATCAAATTTAAGAATCATTGTCTTAGAAGAAGAAATTGAAATGCATAGAACAAGAGGAAATGCAGAATGTTTTCAGTGAAATGTTTACAGAAAATTTTCCAAATACTGGGCATGAGATAGGAATCCAGATACAGGAGGCATTAGGAACCCCAAGTAGATAAGATCACAAAAGACCTTCCCAAGAGAAAAATATCTAATATATTGAACAAGAATACAATTTTTAATACTATAGGAAAAAACATGGAAATTCACACTTAGACATAAACCAATTAGATTTCCACTGAAAACACAAGCAAATTTCAGAAACAGGAGACAGAATAATTAAGATTAGAGGGGAAATTAATGAAATCAATAATCAAACAAATCACAAAGGATCAGTGCAACAAAGGGATGGTTCTTTGAAGATATAAACATGATTAACAAACTTCTAGCCAAACTAACTGAAATAAGAGGCAAAAGCCCAAAACAAGGAAATTAGAGATGAAAAAGAAAATATCACCACAGGCATTTCTGAAATCTGGAGGCTAAATTAGAATGTATTTTGAAAATGTATACTTCTACAGACAAGAAAATCTAGATCTTGACTAATTTATACACACATACAGCCAACACAAATTGAACCAAGAAAATAAAAAAAAAATTAACAGAACAATGCCAAGCAATGGCATGAAACAACAATGAAATGCTTGGGTGTCCTGCTTCCAGGTACCCCTCCTCTTTGCGGAGTCTCTGCTCTTCTTCCTAAAGAAATCCTACTCCTTTAAAAAAAACAATGAAATGCTTTACAATAGAGGAAAGTTCCAGACCAGACAGTTTCTCAATTGAATTCTACCAGACATTTAAAGAAGAAATATTGCCAATTCTCAAATTATTTCATGAAATAGAAAAGGGAATGAACATTCTTTAAATGCATTCTTTGAAGTCAGTACCACCGTGACACCAAATGCAGATAAAGACAATTCAAGGAAAGAATACTACAGATCAATATTCCTGATGAACACAGATGCTAAAGTCCTTAATAAATTGAAAGCAATCCACAATCAAATGCACGTTAAGTACATTGTACGCCACGATCAATTTGGTTTAATCCAAGGATGCAAGGTTGGTTCATCATACACAAATCAATAAGTGTAATTCACCACATATGGGCAATTAGAGAAATATATCATGACCATCACAATAGATGCAGAAAAAAACTCAGAAAAAATCCAGCACCAATTGATGAACGCTGAAGAATCTAGGTGTAGAAGGTGCATACCCTAACATTATCAAAGCTACAATTGACAAAACCTAAGCCAACATCATACTCATTGGAGAAAAAGTGAAATCATTTCCTTCCAAATCAGGAACAAGGAAAACATGTACACTCTCACCACTCCTATCCAATATGGTTCTTGGAACTCTAGCCAAAGAAGTCAGACAAGAGAAGGGAATCAAATGGATGCATATTGGAAAACTGTCAAATTGTCTGTTTACTTGTGACATGATCGTATACTTAGAAGACCCACAAAACTCCACCAGAAGACTACTAGATTTGAACAACAAACACAGCAAGACGGAGGATACAACCTCAACATACAAAAGTCAACAGCTTGTTGATACTCCAACTTTGAATCTGCTGAGAAAGAAACCAGTAATTGAATTCCATTCACAACAGAACAACATTGAAATTATATATATTTGGAATAAGGTGAAAGATTTCCACAACAAAAGTTATATAACACTGAAGAAAGAACCTGAAAGACTCAGAAACTGGAAAGTCCTCTAATTTACAGATAGGCAGAAGGAATATAGTCAAAATGGCCAGAAACAATACATAATGCCCATCAAAATGACAATGACATTCTTCACAGAACTAGAAAGAATTGATCAAAATTCACTTGAAGTGATACAAAGACCCAGAGTTACAGCAATTATGAGTTGTAGAGTGAGGCTGAAAATATCAAAATACGTGACTTCAAATCATACTACAGAGTAAGAATAGAAAAATGTAACAAACAAACAAACAAAAATCTTGTATGGTACTGCCATAAAAGCAGGCATGAAGACCAATGGAATAGAATATATTACTCAGAGACAAATCCACACAGATACAGCCATTTTATCCTTGACAAAGGTGCCAATCTCATGTTTGAGAAAAGATAGCCTTAGCAAACAGTACTGGGAAAACTAGATATCCATATGTCAAAGAATAAAACTAGATCCCTCTCTCACTCCCTGCACATGAATCAAATCAAAGTGAATCAAACACCCAAGAGTTAGAAATACCGAAAATGCTATAAGAAACCATAAGGGGAAGACTCCAACCTATTGGCACAGGCAACAACTTCCATAGTGACACTCAAAAACTCAAGAAATGAAAACTAACAAACAAACAAAAAACAATAAATGGAATGGCGTTAAAATTAACAAGCTTCTGCCCACCATAGGAAAGAAGAGCATCAAGAGAAGGCATACAGAATGGAAGAAAAATATTTTCCAACTACTCCTCTGATAGGAGATTAATATTCATTATACATACGGAACTCAAAGATCATAACATCAGTTTCAAAAAAACCTAATCAATTAATGGACAAAAGAACTACATATACACTTCCCAAAAGAAGAAGTACAAGTTGATAAGAAATATGTAAAAAAAAAGTTCAACATTGTTAGATATCAAGTCAATGCAAATCAAAACCACATTTAGATTTCATCTCACTCAAAGTAGAATGACAATCAAGAATGGAAATAATAATAAATGCTGGAAAGGATGTGGGGGGAAAGGCACACGCATACATATTTGTTGGTACAATAAATTAGTACAACTACCTTGGAAAGCAATATGTAGATTCTTCAAAAGATTTGGAATGGAGTCACCATATTACCTAGCCATACCACTGCTTGGTACTTTTCCAAAAGAACTAAAGTCAACATACTATAGTGATACATGCACACCAATGTTCACAGCATCACAATTCACAGTAGCCAAGTTGTAGAGCTAGGCTAGGTGTTCCTCAAAAGGTGAATAAAGAAAGAAATGTGATTATATATATACAATGGGATTTTGGTCAGCCAGAGGAAGAATGAAATGATGAGATTTGCCGGTAAGGCGATGGAACTGGAGATCAACATGCTGAGTAAAGAAAGTCATATTGATATGCAGAATCTAGAGAGAAACAGGGAATTTTTAAAAAGGGATATTATAAAAATAGAAGGGAAAAAAGTAGAGTAGAGGAAGGGAATCTAGTGGTTGGGAGGAGGGTTGGGAATGGAGAGGACATGCGGAAATTGACCAAATTAATCTATGTGCATGTATTAAAATATCACAATGTATTCCTCTTTTATGTTTAACTATAAGTTTCCACTCTGAAAAGAAATTAATAGAAGGAAAATCAATAGAGTAGAGGAAGGGGGTTGGGGGAGGGAGGCAGACAGAGATGGGGTAATGCTAGTGTTTGAAATAGAGCACATTATGTTATATGTATTCATCATT
>PVKS010051661.1:0-11045 GCA_004027875.1 Aplodontia rufa | reverse complement strand
GGTGGCTTCCCCGGCCACACAGGCTCTCAACTTTGTCCTCCTGTTCTCTTTAGTAAATTCTTCTGTCTGACTGTCTCCTTGAACAGTTGAATTTAAAGCCATGGGCTGAGTAACAAAGAGGCTCCATATGCATTTCTTTTGCCAGATCTGGTCAGAATCATTGGCCATTTTTGGCAGTTGCCAAGGAGGAAGTGGACACAGGTATGAGGAACGATGAACTGAGGAGGCGAGGCAGTGTCTGTTCAGACACCGGGTTATTTTTCATGATCTCTGCAAATGAAATACAAGCAACAGAAGGCACCAGGCAGCAGTGGTCAAACTGCACCAGCGTCAGGCAGGAGAGAGGGTGAATCCTCTGTCTGCCTCAGAACCAGCCAGGTGACTCTCAGGGCTGACATTGTCTCCGCTGTCTGTTTCTCATTTGCAAAATGGGGGCGATAATCATGTCCACCTCATAAGACTGTTTCGTGGATTAAATCAGGCCAGTGTCCAGCCCAAAGGAACTGCTCAATAAATGCTAGTTGAAAAGGCTTCCTGGGAGGCTGGGTGGGTGGCATCGCACGCACAAGCCCTGGTTTTGATCTCCAGTACTGCAAACAAACAAAATAAAGCTTAGTGGCTATTACCCATGGATACAGAAAGGAAAACAGGCATGCAGGCTTTCCAGGTCCACAATCTGTGAAACCAGAATGAAAAACCAAGTGTCATGTAAGAGTTGAAGATTTTTCTTTGATTTCACTCACAATCGGTATCCTTTTGTGAAAGTGTCCAGTTAATTTGATTTAAGCAAGCTTTTGTGGGGGCTGGAGCGGTGGCTCAGTGGTTACGGCACTTGCCCTGCATGCACAAGTACATGAGTTCAAACCCCAGCACCCACATACCCAAGTAAGTGTCAGAGCAACAAGGGCCATGTGAAAAACTCAATAAAAGTTGATTCTCTCTATCTCTCTCACTGTCCTTCTCTCTTAAAAAAAAAAGTTTTTGTAACATGCTCGAAAGAGAATGGCATACTTTGAAAAGGTATTTTCCTATGCTTACAGCCTAGAAATGGGTAAAAGTATTATTCTCCACTTAGTACTTTAGAGAGAGCTTGCTTGTAAACTCAGTATCTGGAACGATCAAGATACTTCATGTGCCTGTTTAATTTTGGTCAGACAGTATTAGTAGCTTAATAACAGAAACATCTACCGAAATAGTAGAAACTAGGAATGGATCAGAGTGTGGGAGTGAGAGTTATTTCTTGATCTGACTCAGGCTTATCTTCTAGAAAACAAATAGTTTTACTTCATGTCTTTTGAATCAAATTCATGCATCAGGCACAGTGCTGAAGATAGGGGGGTGTCTTCTCCATCAAGTGAAGGGAACCTTACTTGTACATAACTACAGAGCAAGCAAAACAGGAAGTTCCTCTAAGAGAAGTGGAGCTAATTGGTTGGAGGGTGGCTCTGCTATTATGGTGCTTGACTGGCATGTGTGAGGACCCAGGTTGGAACTCCAGCACCATGTACACAACGAAGTATTGGAGAAGCAAAGGCAGATGAAAAAAGAAATAAAATTGATTCTCTCTTTCTCTATCTCTCATCTCTCCCTTTCTTAAAAAAAAAAAAAAGAATAAGAGGCATAACAATGCATGCTGAATTTTTCAGGATAAATCATGCAGGAATAATATGCTTTAATATTAATTACTGAAAAAGTGAAACACAGTTTGGGGTATTTGAACAATGCTAAAATGCATTTTTCCTTCTCCAAATACTTCCTTACTTTATTTTGTATGTGCAGGCAAAATAATCATATGTTCAAAACCTTCTGTTGTAAAAATTTATTAGTCAGGCAGAGTTCCTCTGTCCTTATATCTATTCCTTTTCCTGTTTAGTTTTGTGCATGGAAATTGTTGGTATTAATAGTATATTTGTTGAAATAAAACCATCAGTTGCTTATATTTTTAATACTTATTTCTCATACATCTTTTAATACACAGAGAGAAAGAGAACAGAAAAATTCCTTCCTTGGTTGTTTCAAAATTACTGAAGGTATTTATAGAGAATACTAAAGGTTGAATTGGGTAATGTTTAAAAACCAATGTTTGTTATTTCCTTCAAGTCCATTAGAAATTCAAGCTACTGCGATAATTTAATCTCTCTCTCTCTCTTTTTTTTTTAAAGAGAGAAGGACAGTGAAAGAGACAGACAGAATCAATTTTTATTTAGTTTTTCACATGGCCCTTGTTGCTCTGACATTTGGTTGTGTACGTGGGTGCTGGGGTTTGAACTCATGTACTTGCACATGCCGGGCAAGCACCGTAACCACCGAGCCATCACTCCAGCCCTAATTTAATCTCTTAGCTATAGTGAATTTTAAAGTTTGTATGATATTTGAAAATCTTCAAGGAATGAGTATCCTATTGGAGTAAAATCACTTCATACATAAAACTAATCGTACTGTCACTTTTAGAGAATATTTCAAAAACTAAATATTATGAATGCAATGTAACACCCAATAAATGAGGCATAACTCACTTTAAGCTATTAATAGTTTTAGGAATACTATAAGAAGACTGATTCAGGAGAATCTCATTCAGGTAGGAAAATTGCTCAATGTGCTCCAAGTTGTGTGTAAGCATTCAACCAACAACATACTATCTATCCACTGGTCACGTCAAGCAAACCACCTCTTTTCTATATAAAATTCTAAGCACAGGATTCCTCTATTGTTTTTATAAGGTTTTAAAAACATTTGGTCAGGAAGTATGTTGTTCTGGTATAGTATGTATAAACAAATACATCTCCATTTAATGTAACTTTTAGAAACGGAAAATCAGGGCTGTCACCGAGTTAATGATTTTGAAAACCATAATTGGTTTTCTTTCTTTCTATTTTTTTTTTTTTTTTTTTGGTACTGGCGATTGAACCCAGAACTGGTTAACCACTGAGCAACATCCCCAGCCCTTTTTAATTTTTATTTTAAGGCATTGAGAGCAACTCACTAAGTTGCTTTGGGCCTCACTAAGTTGCTGAGGCTGGTTTTGAACTTGTGATCCTCCTGCTGTAGTTGCTGGGATTATAGTTGCATGCCACCGTGGCTGGCCTGCAATTGGTTTTTTAACTCAAAACGGCAGGTGAGTCCAGCAGCCAATTCCCTGTTTTCCATTGAAACCTGATGAAACCAGATACCAAGAGACGATCAAGTTTTCCTATGCACAGATAAACAAAGTAGGTCATTGTAATACTCTGTGACTAATGTTAAATTTAATTTTTCTTTTCAATGTTTCATCATTTTAATGTGGCCAGAAGAAAAAGTGTATTAAGTAATGATAAGTAGAAGTTTGGGGCTGGAGCGGTGGTTTGGTGGTTATGGCGCTTGCCCTGCATGCGCAAGTATACGGGTTCAAACCCCAGCAACCCATGTATTTGGATGGTTCTGTGTATAATCTTATCCTTCCCCTCCCCCTTTATTTTACTCTGCTTCCACATATGAGAGGAAACAGTCAAGCTTTGAGTTTCTGAGTTTGGCTAATTTCACTTAGCATGATATTCTCCATTTCCATCTGTTTAGTGGCAAAGTTCCTAATTTTATTGCTTTTAATAGCTGAGTAGAACTCCAGGATGTGGTGCGTGTGCATGTGCGTGTGCGTGTGTACCACAATTTCTTTGTCTTTCTTTGTCCACTCGCCTAACGATGGGCATCTAGGTTGATTCCAGAGTTCAGGTCTTGCGAACTGTGCTGTTGTGAGCGTCGATGTGGCTGAGGCACATGTCCACATAGCTCACATGAATCTAATAAGTAAATGTACGTGCTGCATCATGCACACAGAGATTCCGTGCAGCCTGTGGCTCTGTATCCTCAGACTGACAGGGGTCAGGTAGAGGGCCTGTGTGCACCGGTCTCTCTTCAGCTCTTGCCTTCATCCATCCCAGCCCATGGTTTTGCTGACAACTCTTCTCCCCTGTGATGCAAACATGGCCCCTGTGAAGGACACTCTCATCTCACTGGTAAGAGTGGGCAACAGAATGACCTGGAAGGGCGCTTCCTGCTTCCTCCTCTTCCCTCCCCCTTTGCCTTCTCTCCTTAGCTTTCCTTCTGCTCAGTCTGTGACCACTGTGCTTTGCGTCCTTCCTTCCTCCAGTCTACCTCTCTATTAGGAGATAGGACGGCAGAGTTTCTGCACAGAGGAACAGATGAAGGTCTTCCGGGTCTGTCTCTGTGCATTCCCCTCCAGAGCTGCGAGGGATGAGCCATTGGTAGTGATCTTAGCTGTGTGAAAGCGGCTCCAAAACCCCAGCTAGTGAGTCCCTCTCTGTGCCAGGTAGCGCACCAAACATTTCATACTAAGTGATAGGCATCCTTCTCTCTCTCTCTCTCTCTCTCTCTCTCTCTCAGGGACAGTGTGTGAGAGAGAATGAATCATTTTTAATTTATTTTTTCATGTGGCTTTCACTGCTCCGACGCTTGGTTGCGTTCATGGTACTGGGATTTGAACCTGTGTCCTTGTGCCTGCCAGGCAAGTGCTGTATCTGCTGAGCCACCACCCTGTAATTCTCTTTCTATAAGTGAGAATTCCAAGGTCTAATGAAGCTGGAAGCCTAGAGGCTGTGTGGGGAGAGGCATCAAGACTCGAACTCACGTCCATCTACCTCTGAAGCCCATGGAATTAATCATGGCCCATCGACTCCATTTATTTTAAAAAATCTACTTTTTTCCTGCATAATAATTTAACGGGATACGGGTAGGTGAAATATGGAGGCTGAGCTTATGAGAAACAGATGTGAGAGGTACATGACCAAATGTTGACTGGAAGACTCATTTCCCCTCACATTTTTCTTTAGTGAGATATCATTTTGGGGAAAAAAAAAACCTTTGCCACTTTGATCCAGTTGAGAATATTTTAAAGGCTTAGCAGACAGACATGATTTTAAACAAAAGATTTATAATAGAGAAAGCAACAGATTTTCAGAAAATTTAGGTTAGAGATTAATAATAGTAATAATACCCTAGAGCCTCCCTTCTTTGAAGACCCAGGTCTTTTTAAAGTGTGTGGATAAATAGCCCTGTACTCTCACTCCAACCAGAGTGAGCAGATGATAGTGGTGTGTGTCTTGCTGGAGTTCTTCATTCTATAGCCCAGGAATATTTGAAAGTTTTGTGTTACAGATGTCAAACTCAATTTAACAATTAACCATTTAGGGGATAATAGTATGGACTCATGTTCTGGACTGAGAAAAATACTAATATGGGGCTGGAGCGGTGGCTCAGCCTTTGCGGCATTTGCCTGGCATTTCTGAGGATGTGGGTTTGGACCCCAGCACCACACAAATAACGAAGTGTCAGAGCAACAAAAGCTACATGAAAAACTAAATAGAATTGATTCTCTCTCTGTCTCTCTCTCTGTCCCTATCTCTTGAAAAAAGAAAAGAAAAGAAAAGAAAAATACTAATAGAATAAACAGCAATGAAGTTTTTATTTTAATTTACTTGGTCTCCACAGAAATTAAAATGCAGTGTTCTTTAGTTACAAAGCTATGCAAGAACATGAATACACTCAGTTTAATTTGAATTAATATGGTTATATTAATATGTTCGTGCATTTACGTGTAGAAATTTTACTTAAATAAGTCTGTTAGTTTTTACTCAAAAAGAATATTGTTTCAGGAATTAAGTTTGGATTCTTCTCCAGTGCTTTCTAGCACTTCTGAATAAAAATAATAACTAATTAGTGTAAAATCCTGTTTGAAGATAGGATTTCTGGGAAAAGAATTATGAGATTAATTTACAAACAGTAAAGTAAATTGTGTAGGATTCACCCAGATTCTGGATCCATTTGTTCAGCAATTTATTATACAAGTTTGGACAGGGTTATGTTTTTAATCTTTGAGATGACCTCTGGGCCTATTGCAGATTTAGCCTGAAGACTGCCGCATATTTGAGCTCCTTAGGGGACACTGGGAAGCCGTGATCCCTCTCTGGGGTGCAGAGAATCTTAGGAACACATGTGTATACGGAAGTCTCCAGGCCACACAGGGAGTCCAGGGCTCCTGCTGTCCATGCCTTCTCTTTACTAAGCACCCCCACCCAGCAGTGGGCCCATTCCTATTCTTGTGAACTCTTCCCTAAATAGGGAAGAGTTTATAGGAGCACCTGAGTCCTGTCCTGAGTCCTAGGCCTATACCCACATTTTCTTACCCTCCAAGGAGGTGAGTTAGCTTTTCTTACAGTCTGGAAAACTATCCTCCCAAGGCTCACTGAGCTAGAATCCCATCACTTCACGTGTCAATAAGAAGCAGGACACATGTGGAAAAAGCAAAGTCTGGACTTGGGAAGATCTGAGTGTTGTTCTGCAGCGGTGGCTCAGTGGTTGCGGTTCTTCCCTGGCATGCATGCAGACACAGGTTTGAACCCAGCACCACATACACTACACAGTGTTGGAGCAACGAAAGCTACAAGAAAAACTAAATAAAAAATTGATTCTCTCTCTCTCACTGTCCCTCTGCTATGCACTTACTTAACTGTCCTCGCCTGGGGACCTAGAGTACATCACTCAAAAATATTGTCATTTTTTTGGAGACTGTAAGTCCAGATTTGCTATGAAGTCCCTTGATTTCTAAGTGTTCTTAACTATTTGAAGGAAAAAAAAAAAACCCTGAAAACACTCTTTCTAGAGGAATTTAGTATGCAAGTGGTTGGCTGGGGATCTCTTGAAGACGTACGTGGGAATTCCAGCAGCTTCCCTCCACTGCAGGACGCATCCCCAAGAACTCACAGGATAGGGCTCACTATAGACCACCCTATGGCTGTCAGGAGGGTTGCTGAGTTTATTTGTTGTTTTTCCTCTACCAAGTTTGTGGGGGCTTTGAATTTTGAGTCATTATTCCTTTAGAACTTGTGTGGTTGTGCCAGCAAATTAGAAATTTTCAGGACCTTGTTATTTTCCTTGTTGAGATACTGTGCCACTCTCTCGGGGTTAGTAATGTGTCTGACCTATGACAACGACAAAGGCAGTATGACAGATGACTGATATTCAAATTTTACACACTCATACAATGGCAGTATTGAAGAGAAGACTGTGGCCTGGCACAGTGGTGCATGCCTGTAATCCCAGCGACTTGGGAGGCTGAGGCAGGAGGATTGCAAGTTTGAGGACAGCCTCAGCAACTTAGCAAGGCCCTAAGCAACTTATCAAGACCCATGTCTCAAAATTAAAAATAAGGGGCTGGAGCGGAGGCTCGGCGGTTACGGCATTTGCCCAGCATGCGCGAGTACACGGGTTCAAACCCCAGCACCCTGGTATACAACTAAGTATCAGAGCAACGAAAGCCGTGTGAAAAACTCAATAAAAATTGATTCTGTCTCTCTCTCTCTCACACTGTCCTTCACTCTTAAAAAAATTAAAAATAAAAACAACTGGGGATGTGGTTCAATGGTTCAATCTCCAGCACCCACCCTTCCCCCTACCCCCTCCCCACCAAAAAGAAAAGAAAGAAAAAAAAAAGACTGTTGATGGCCGGCACCCGGAGAATGAGAGAACCCTGCAAATTAGCTGGTGAGAAGAACCCCAAAACCTATCTCTAAACACTACAGGGTCCAAACACCAACCTAAAGACATTACAGAGTGGGTTTTGGAAAACATATCACGGATGATCAGCTGATTAGATGAGCGGACATTTCTGTTTTACGTGTAAAGAGAAGTCAACGGCGATTTGGAATTAGACCTGGGATTTCATCTTCTCTAGCTTTCTGCTTGTGCGTGACGTGGTAACAGCCGCACGACGACCTACCTTGTTAGGGCTCTTGAGAGGAGTCCATCTATGCGATTGTCTATGGGAAGCGTTTGGAAGAACATTTGCCACTGGATAGGTGGCTACTTTACCTGCTGCCCACTCTGTCTCAAACTAGCTGTCCTTGCTGTCTTGAGGGAGCATCAATACAGCTTTGCTTTCTGTGTTGAAAGTCTAGATAAGTATATGTGCATTGTGATCATAAACCAATTAACACTGTTGTGCCTTCGTATGCACGGGGTCTATGTCTTCAGATTTAGCCAAGCATGGGGGGAAATTATTTGGAAAAAATTTGCATCTCTACTAAGCAAGTGCAGATGCTTTATGAGTAGGTTATATGTGACATTATGACATTTTTCACATGAGCATTCTAGGATTTTGTTACCTAATGGGGGTCAAAGGGTGATTTTGCCTATACAAAATGAGTAAATCACTAAGTTGAGCTTTTGTTAATATTGCTGTTTCCCACCTATTGTTTTGTGTATTTAAACGGAGGACTGTTTTCAGTATTAATGGATATCACATATTAAAACAGTGCTGATTATATTATAGTAATATTTTCCCTAGCTAAACAATGCAGTCATTTAAAAAATATTTAATACTATAAATGCCCATAATTAGTAGAGCAAAGGTCGTTTAAATAGTGAAAGCATTAGGTTCAGAACTTAAATGTCAGCAGAGGCACGGTCTCCTAATTTGGAGCAATTATCTGGTTCGTTGATTTTTGCTGTGACATGCTTGTCATGATGTATATTCAAGGTAGGGCTTAGAGTAACAAATTCAATTAGTTTTTTTTCTTGTTTATCCTTCATTGCAACTTATAATAGTGAAAAATAAATAAATGAAAATGTTGCTCTGGATCCGCATTACTCAAAAAAGCTACAAAAATGCTACTTGTTTTGGAAAAGCAAACCAAGACATTTCTTTCCACGGTTGTGCTGGCATTGTTAATTTTAACATTCTGAAACCTAGTAATCACATCGGAGTGTTTAACATGGTACATTAAAGTCAGACGCTATAAATTCTATTGACTCCGAGTTTTGAGTAGTCTGAATAACCCACTACACATGCAAATACTACAGCATAGTTTATAAACAACTTTTAGTGTCTTCTACAAATGTGAATTTAATTACTTTTGAATTTGTATTACACCAACAATTGAGGATTTAGTCCAGTTTGTAAACAACTTTTCAGTTTTAAAAACTAGGGTGTGTGTGTATGTGTGTACCCGAGTGTGTGTAGCACAAAAAGGAAACAATGACCCATACTTTTTCTTTCAAACTTATTATTTATTTTGTTTTAAAATAATTGGTCTCTCCTTTTCCTTTTTTTCTTGCTTTCTCCCCCCCCCCCTTTTCCTTTACTGGTGGTTGAAACTGGGACCTCACGAATGCTAGGAAAGTGCTCTACCACTGAGCTATACTCCCAGCCCTAAAATAAATTTATTCTTAAACCAAATTAAGAACAAGACTGAGTACTGAGATATGGTGCCATTTAACTCTTTTTTCTTATTTTAATTTAACAAATTTTAATTTACCAAAGTGATTGCTGTTTTTCATTACTATCTATGAGATTTTTTTGGGACTCATTTGATTCTGTAACTAAGTGAGTGTAGAGAAAAAATCTATTTTTGAAATAACATTAAGTATGATTATTAGTTGTGCATGTTTTATTTTATAGTTCTTACTTTATAATATTTCCATCAGGTTTTCATTAGAAAAATTTATGGTCTAGCACAGCAGTAAAATTAGAGTAGAAAGGACTATAAGAACTATAAATGAGACCATATTTGACATGCAGTGAGAAACATATATGTATTTTGAAAAACCACATTGACCTGGAGATTAAGTCCAAAAGTTGGAAACATTTGCTAATGTTTTAGACCACTGATTTATGAAAAAATAGGGAATAAGACAATGTTTGTAATGGAATCTTTTTAGAAATTGGTTTCTACTGTAAACAGATTTATCCAGTACCACCTATAACATGAATGGTTGTCAATAATTCTGTGCCATTAATTGACTGCAGTCTTCACAAGGTAGGACCACCCTGGTCTCCTTAACGTGGCCCACCTAGACCTGCTTTTTTGGTACTGGGGATTGAACTCAGAGTCACTTAATCACTAATCCACATCCCCAGCCTTTTTTATTTTTTATTTTTTAAAGAGAAAAGGAGAGAGAGAGAGAGAGAGAAATAGAGAATAAATTTTTATTGAGTTTTTCACATGGCCTTTGTTGCTCTGATAGTCAGTTGTGTTCGAGGTGCTGAGGTTTGAACCCGTGTACCTGCACATGCTGGGCAAGCACCATAACTGCCAAACCACTGCTCCAGCCCCCCTTTTTATGTTCATTAAGTTGCTGGGGCTGGCTTTGAACTTGCAATCCTCCTGCCTCAGCCTCTCAAGCCTCTGGGATTACAGGTGCGTGGCACCACATCCTGCCCACCTAGCCCTTTGTGCCCTGGATCTTCCTCCTTCTCCAGCCTCATCTCCATCCTGCCGCTCACTCAGTGCACTCCACGGCTTTTTCTACTGCTGAAACGCACACTGCTCCGGAATGTGTTAGAGAGACAGTTAACGACTACGCTCCCTAATCAGACCCCAGCGTAAGGTTCATTTTTCCTGACATGGCACTGCCGTTGCAACTGCCTGCTGCTCTTGTAAGAATGGGAGCTTGCTGAAGACGGAACGCAAACTTCCCTTGTTCACGGCAGAGTCCACACGGTTGGATGCAGTATCCTGCGCAAAGCAAGAAAGCAGCGTACACTTGTTGAATGAATGAATGAATCTCCCAGCATGAAATGCATGCTATGCTAGGAAACCAAATGCCAAATAATATTTTTAAACAAATAAAATGTTTTCAAAATTTTTTTCAGCTCTAAATTAAAATTATTTTGGGTAATTTGTTCTCATGGAAAATGTGATCCTATTTATATCAATATGCTCACCCTTTGCTCATAGAGGGTTCAGTTTAATGCTGAGGGACAAATCCTGGTGGGCAATCGCTAGCTGTGTGCATTGGAAAAGTTACTTATATGTTTAAAATCTTCACAAAATGGACACGGTGCAGCTTGAATGTGACAATGTGTGGTGGTGCTGGCGTGTGGTACATAGTAATAAAGTATGTGTGGATTCCTTCTTTAAAAAATATGCAGTAGGTATCACTAACAGTAGACCTCATGATGTTATTGAAAGTGCAGTGTGGGACTGTGCCTGTGTGGCTGGTTACCGAGCAGCTGTGTGACCTTAGCAGAGTAATACGACCCTTCCTGGATGTCT
>PVKS010051660.1:0-11048 GCA_004027875.1 Aplodontia rufa | reverse complement strand
TGATACCATGACAAGTTTAAATTGTCCTAAAAGGCACATTGTGATAATGGTAAGATATTTGTAAGCTTAGTCTTCAGCTGGAGATTCCCATGTATGTTACACTTAATTATTCACAAACCTTTCCAAGAAAGAATGCTTAGTCTAAATGAATTAAAAGAAAATATTTTAGGAAGCTAAAGTTTCTTATTATAACTGCATTTAAATAGATTATGGTATAAAATAATTTTCAATGCAGTTAACATGCTAGTTCACCAATAAATGTACCAATTTTCTCCAGTGTAGAATGAATTTGAGAGAAAAAAATCATATGACTGATGTAGCATCCTGGTTCTATGAATAGCAGCATAAAGAAATCCAAGAATACATATTTCAATATTTTTTGCAGCTTTCCACAAAATAGACATTTCTGTCAAAGAGATTAGAATGCTTATAAATGTACAGTAAATATTTTAAAGTGTCACTCCAAAAATATGCATTAAAACAACCTATAGCTTATTATACATGTAATTTAAATAAGAAAATAACAAAATTAATAATAAATAATTTTCCCAAAAATTTTAGTTATGACTCTCATACAGCTTTTCTTTCATAAAATATTTTTTGAAAATATATTAATGACTTTATACTTTTGCATTCTAAGAATAATAATTGTAATTTTAATACAATTTCCACTGTTGGACTGTTAATTTCCTAATAATTATACACTTAAGCTTTCATTTATTTTTACTTTCTTAGGATATATCTACTTACTAGCTTAAATGAAATATTATTCATTGTTAGTTTTCAACTAAAGTCAGAACTGAATATTCAGAAAGACAATGTCTATTCACAAATATTTAAAAATTTTAGGTAATCTTGTACAAATACCTTAAAACATTTCAACTTCTGGTTATGTGTCTGAGAGATATAAGCATTTTTCCTTTCAACAAATAGTATTCTGACCTTCTCAGATCTGGAACTTTGTTGTTTAATTAGTATTTCCTAACTGGTTCTATTTTTTTCTTCCTCTAAGTTGTATAATTTTGACTTTGATGGAGCTTTGCAAGCCTTTCCAGCTTATTGATTACAATTCCTGAATAAGTGACTGGAGTGGTGGCTCAGTAGTTGGAGAGCTTGCCTGGCATGTGCAAGGACCCAGGTTTGAAACCCAGCACCATATACACAATTAAGTTTTGGAGAAACAAAGGCCAAATGAAAAACTAAATGAAGTTAGTATTCTTTCTCTCTCTCTCTCTTTCTCTTCCTCTTTCTCTTCTCTCTTAAAAAAAAGTTAAAAAAAAAAAAACCAACAATTCCTGAATCAAATAAATTTGCCCCTAAAGAATGATCCTTATACTCTTTTGGTCTCAGACTTTTCATGGTTACCTGCTTCTCTGTAGCTACCAACAAACTCATTCTCCTTTTTCTGTAAAGATTTTATTGCTTTCTCTGTCTGATGCACAATTAATATCATTTTAGGAACCAAACCAAAAAATACAGAAATTTAACCAGCAAAGTGAATCTCTTAATTAAGGCTCATTTAATGCTGGTAAATAAAAATAAGATTTCAATTCCAATCTCATAGCCCCAATTATTTACCTTTCTTATTTATTTTATAATTTATAAAGAATATTTACGTAGATACATTTTTAGTTACACATTAATTTCTGGTCTTTAAGAGTTGTTACAACTTTAATCCATAATTCCTCAATCCCTTCAGAGTGAACTGTCTGAATATAGAGAGATTCACAGGTTAGCCAGACACAACTGAAGACGCAAACACATCAATTTGAATTATGTAGCAGTGATAAAATATTTGCAAGTATTAAAAATAAAAATAAAATCAAAATTAAAGGGCTGCAGATTTTCTATTTTTATAAAACTTTCATATTACAAGTTAGCAAAATATGAAACCATAACAGAATTTTCAAACCACTTAACCACTTGTTCATATACACATGTATATATCAATATATGTGAACATATGTATATTATATTCAACTACACTACTTCAAATTTATTTTAATCTTTATACGTCAGAAAAATAAAAACTAAATAGAAATGGTATGGGTACAGATTTTACAGAATTGCTTGATTATTACACCTTTCTTTTGGGTATTTTGTGTCCTTAGAGACATTGTGAAGGGGAATTCAGGTTGCATGAGGGACTAGACCACTTGGAAAGTTGATGACTGTGAAAACTGAACTTATTCACTCTTCACATATGTCCACAAGCATCCTTTCATAAGATATAATATTGCAAAAATATCCAACTTTTGCTTATAGTTACTTTCCAAATATGAGTAATTTAAGTGTAAATATAAACACGAAATCTACATGTGTACACATGTATAATGCACACATTTATTTTGTAGCAATACATATTTATTATAATGTCCCATCTTACTGATAACATTGAATATTACTAGGTTATATAAAAATTATATGTCTAAGGAGCAGTTCTAGAAATATTACCTTATTATGTTAAGGATGTCAACATTCTTTAAGAATTTCAAATAATTCAAGTGATGCAATTATGAAAATATCCTAATAATTCAATCAATAAAAAGCATGGCAACCTATATATCATTTGGACATTTTCCCTTAAGATTTAATTGTACTAGTTTTTTTTTTAATAAAAAATTAGGGGATGGTGGCTGGGAGGGGATAGGTAGGATATCAAGGGAAATGGAGGGAGAGAGTATGGGAGAATCAACCCAGTGGGGAACCTTCTACTTCCATGAGAATTCCAATTAACATGGGGGTTAAACAGAGGGTAACACAGAACCATTGGGAACCCAAGGGGGGAAACCATGGAATGACATTACCCTTGGCTTGGTCTATCATTATACATTTGTTCTTGATTGTATGAAAATGACTCCCTTCTAAATGTAAGTTTATTTAATTTTTTTACCAGTTAAAATAAATTTAATAAATATTTAAACATTTTCCCATAAAGTTATTTATTCAAAAAAAGTTATCAGTTAGTAGATATAAAAGTATTATTAAAGATATTAATGGCCCAATCATCTAACATCCTGAGGAAGGTGCATATTAATTTCTTCAAATGAGTAACAGTGATTATAGTTTCATAAAATATTTAATATTTATGGTATATAAAATGTACTCAAGATAAATTCATATAGACATACAGTTTGTGCATTATAAAATTTCTGGATGTTGTTCACATAGATTACAACATGCATGGAACTCCCTGTATTGTTCAAAATAGAGGATCCAAATTCATGGTTATTTTGAATTTGCATTAACATATTTAACTCTTGTTACTCTGATTATTTTATGGCTTTTCATGTCTGAAGACATTCCCTTTTATGAAATTATAATGTAAATGAGAGATATGCGGTCAATGTGGAAGTTAAAGACTTATTTACATATCTATATCACATTTATTTATGTCCCTTACTATATTTATTCATTCTGAGTTTGCATTTCTTTTTTTTTTTTTTTTGCAAGAGAGAATCAGTTTTATTTAGTTTTTCATGTGACTTTCACTGCCCCAAAACTTCGTTGTGTACGTGGTACTGGGGTTCAAACTCTTGTACTTGCGCATGCTAGGCAAGCGCCGTAACCCCTGAACCACGCTCCAGCTCCATGTCTTGTGACTTTTTTATTTGGTTATTTTATGTATTTTTTTTAGTTTTTTTATTGAGAAAGTTATTTGTTGAACAATCATACAAATTTTAACAAAATAATATATAATGTATATAGATTCTGAAAATTGGATTTACCCCTAAGAGTGCCCCCCCCCAATTATCCACCCTTATCCCTCCCTTCCCCTTCCCACAACATCTCTAAAAAAAGTATTAGGTTGTGTAACATTATTTTTTTAACTAATAAAAAAGGAATTAAAAATTAGCATTTTGGAAAAAGGTGGTAATATTTCAGGAAATAAGAAAGTTTTCCCATGCAGTGTTAAGGATGAAACAGAAAATTCCTTTCATAAGAATTTATTCTTTCATTAATTCATTTTTACATATATATTCTTCACAACCAAAACTGAAGACATGAATAACCCTTAGTTGTAAATAAAGAAAGAGTCTTATTAGAGTTTCATTTTCTCTAAGCCGCACAGCTGACAGTAAGTAGAGCTCAAAGGTGATCTGTGATTGTCCACCATTATACCTGCAGTATCCAATCTTCATGTCCTAACAAATATAAATCTCAACACAGATGTATGCATGCACTGAAACTACTAGAAGTATGTTCCTGCATGAGCCTGTGTTATTTTCAGTGTTGAGGGCATATTTTTCCTTTTGACCCCAGTTCAGTTGTGATCTCATCCACTGTTATATAATTAAAAACATCTGCATGATCCCTGCTTCCTAACTTTCTTATAAACTTAGGATTACCTTATCTTACTTAATCAACTTGTGCTGTAATCTCAGTGCCTACAACATTATATGGTATATTATAGGTACTCACTCATTTCCAATTATTTATCGTACAGTTATTATATGCCTAATGTGTCTCAATCTAAGTCCCCGAAATTCTGTTCCAAAATTTTCCTATTCCATATTTCAAATTATAGTTCAAAATTACTTCATTGTTGTAATTACTCAGACAAAAATTCAGAGTCATCCTTGGAACCTATTTTCTCTCATGTTAAAATTCAATTCATCACTAATTTCATTGGCTTTCTATTACAAATAAATTCATAATGCAATCACTTCTCCCCACTGCCCCTACTTTCATGCTGGCCCTCACTTCTGTTGATACCAGCCAAATGACCCAATAGCTCCTGAGTGGTATTTCTGCATTGACTTTACTTTATTCTCAGCAGCCCAACAGATTCTTCTTCTTTTTTTTTTTTTTAAAGAGAGAAGGACATTGAGAAAGAGAGATACACACACAGAGATTCAATTTTTTATTGTCTTTCATGTGGCTTTCGTTGCTCTGACACTTAGCTGTGTACATGGGTTCTGGTGTTTGAACCCGTGCATTTGTGCATGCCAGGTAAGCACCATAACCACTGAGCTGCCACTTTAGACCCCCAACAGATTCTTCTAAAGCAGAAAAAAAATATTTTGTTGCACAAAATCTTACAGTGTTTCATAATAATTGTATGAGTGCCCATAAATTTTGATTATCTTTAACCTCTGCTCTGATTCATCCTGTATTAAATCCCAATGGACTTCTTTTTTCTTTCTGTATGAAAAGCATAGAACTTTTAGCTGATAGGGATTCCAATGAATATCTAAAGGGTCTATTCCCTTTTTTGTCCAGTTATCCTACTTTATTCTTACCTTCACAGAACATGCAATGCTATGTATTTACTTTGCTTATTCATTCATGTGATTTATAACCTTAGACAATCAACATCTAGCTCTTACTCCAAGTAGTTCTCATTCTTCCTTATCAGCAGAAGGTAAGGGGAAGGAAGTGAGTCACCAAACATCCTGTAATTCTCCTCTACATCTCTACTCCCAAAGAATCATCTCTCATCATGGAACCCAATGGGAGAAATTGAGGTAAAATGTGAATAGTAGTATGTATTTACCTTTAGTGACCATATGCATTGTAATAACTATAAGTATATTTAGGAATAATTTTATTTACTTATATAAAATATGAAACTAAATTTTCACCTAACTTTTCCACTGAGCATTATTAAGTATTACTTCCTCAAGTGACTATGTTAGGTCATCCTTAATGTTTCATGCCATTTTATTATTGTAAAATTATGTGTGTATGTGCTTTTCCTATGATGACTTCCAGAAGGCTGGTAATTAAATCAGAATGTGCTTACAATTTGCAGTCTGCTTTTAGGGAAAGGACTGTTTTTCAAAGCCGTAAACCCTAGTTTATTAGTTTTCTGACCTGGATCATTAATTAAAATGCAACAATAAAGGGCATGTGATTTGCTTGTGTGGTTCACTGCTCTAATCTCAGTTCCTAACACCTTATGTGGTACATTGTAGATAATCACTTATTTCATTTGTTCAATAAATATTCATTTACTGCAGAGAAAAAAATAGTTCAGTGTCACAGATTTTAGGTTCTGACAGATGGGAGAGAAAATAAGGAAAGGACAGGAAGAAAGAAAAGAAAGGATTAAATAATGAGAAATGCTTATTAGAAAAATATAATGGATGTGAAGAGAAGAAGTGTTAAAGTGTTGAAGGAAGGTTTCGGTTTAGTATACTGTCTAAAATAGAATCCTCCCTGAGAAAGTGATAACTGAGAAATGACATGAAAAGAGGGACTAAAGCATGCAAGGAAATGTTTGGAAGGCATGTTGAAAAGAATATTCATTGTTAGTATACTACAAGAAAGGGAACATTGCAATTGAATTTTGTCCTGTGGGAAAGAGTTGAGGAACAACTCTGCGTATAACACAAGGAAATGGGAATTTACAGACAAGGTGCAGGCAGCCTGGTGGGAGGAGGATCAGTGTATGGAAAGTTATTAAGAGAAAACATCATAGATTAAGGAATGTGCTTGAAGATGGTCCAGGGTGATAAAACATCACCTGATGCTACTATTATAAGTAATACTTTCGTGAAATGTGTTGTAGTCTTATTAGTCCCTACTGTAGTATAAGAAAATGAACACACATAAAGATAGGACAGAATATTGGGTCTGGCTACAAATCAGAGAGAAGTCAAAATTAATCCAGAATAATGACTGTTAGTGTCTCAGAAGTCTGTTAGGGAGCTCCCCAATTCCCATAAAACTGTTCCATATTTAACACGTAGAAAATGAGCTCAGGCAGTAGTGTTTTGATGAACAGAGGCGGTTCAGAACATCACAGTAGGAATTGCTGAAAAGTGTGTACCTCGCCTCTAATTCTTTAACACTCTGAAGTGATAGATTTAGAAAAGAGTGGAAGGTATGTGGGGTTAGGTAGGTTTTCCTCACGCCAACAAATCCAATTCATTCAAAACTACTATACTAGCCTAAGCTAGTGGAAGAGGTTTACAAAATAACTATGATTTGGCCTTTAAAGGATACAAAGGAAAATAGAGCCCTTAGAAAAATAGGATTTAATCTATGAGAAATAAGATTTTGATATAACACATATTTTAGCAGGTGGAGTTGGTTGGATAACTAAATGGAAAGATCAACACAGATCAACACATATACAACACACTGCAGAACTCCTTGCACACATATAAACATACCTATTTGAGAGATTGGAGCAATATATGGGAGAAAAAGGACAATCTAATGCCATGTTGTTAAATACAATATTTAAAACAATAATGAAATCTTATTCATTATTTAAATTAATCAAAAGTGCTTTTAACCTCAGGGAGCAATTGACATTTCATAGAAATGATCTCCCATTTACTAAGAAAGAATTTTTTTCTCCTGGATCCTAAATATTGGTTTTATTTCCCTTCTCATATATTATAAACACATCTTTCCACTATAATTTTTCTCAAAATACAATCTAGTTATTACCCCATCTCCAGTTCAAAGTCTAAAATTTTAATGCAATATGCAGTACTTTCCCCTTTCAACTATTTATCCCTTGAAACTAATGAATTTTCCCTATTCCCTTTTTTATTTTTACAAGCTAATTCTTACAAAATTCTTGTAAAGTATGCCTAAAAGTGAAAGTAAAATCCCAAATATGTTATCTCAACTACTACTTCTCTTAGAAAATAGGCAATTTATATTGTCTTCCAGTGCAGGGTAGGTAACACTGTTAATGAATATTGTGTCACTTCATATGAGGCTTTTCCATCTCTTCAGCCCCCAATATGCTTTTTAGCTGACCTCAATCTTATCATGAAATAAAGGTTGCATATTTGAGAAGTAATGTTTTTAGTTTCATCTTCCCTATTTCTGTGTTTAACATCAAAGGTATAAAAACCAAAGCTCTGTAATGGTGGTAACTTAAGGCAGTATGAGTGTATTTTCCACTCACATAAAGGCAAATGGCATCTCTGACTAGGAGGCTCCTCTCTTCTCAGAAGTGATGGAGAATCTCTATTTGTTTTCCTATAGAGGTTCTTACCATTCATAGGTATGTTCATTTTCAGCGCAAAGGCAAGAGAAAAGAAGTCACACATGGGAGATACTAATGAGCTGCTACTACCCACAATTATGGTCCCTGAAAATGTCAACATATTTACAAAGGAGGCTGAGAAATGTAGATTTGTTATTTATGAAAGGCAACACGAAAAGTTTTGTGAACCATTAGCTGATCTCTTACACAACAGATCAATACTTTTGGTCCTAGATAATTACTTGAAATTTGTATTTTATCCTGGTGAGAAATACCAGCTATAACATAAAAAAAAATAAAAATCATGCTTGACTTTTATATAACTATAATTCTAGCATTTAATATGCATAAAATATGATCAAAACTGATTTATGTAATTGATTATTAAGTAGATATATGGGTATAAATTTTTTAAATAGTTGTTATGATTTGGAAAAAGGTGTCCCCCCAAAAGTCCATGTGAGACAGTGCAAAAATGCTCTGAGATAAAATGATTAGTTTATTGGAGCCTTAACCCAATCAGTGATAGGGATTAAATGGCAACTGAAGGCAGATAAGGTGTGGCTGGAGAAGGTGATTCATTAGGGGCATGCTTTTAGGGTATGCATTTTGCATGTGGTGAGTAGAGTCTCTCCCTGCTTTTCAAACACCATGTGAATTGCTTCCCTCTGCCACACACTTCCACCATGATAGTCCTCCAGCTGCAAGGAATGGAGCTTGCCACCTATGGACTAAGACCTCTGAATCTGTGAGCCCCACAGTAAACTTTTCCTCCTATAATTTTTCTTGTCAGGTTTTTAGTCCCAGTATTGGAAAAACTGACTAGAACAATAATCATTTGTAAAGAACCTTCAAATATGTGGCTAATACTTGGAATAGTTGCTGAGTTCAAAAGGGGAGGGAATGAAAATGAATGTGATAAAGAATGGATCACATGAGCCTGTAGGTACCAGTAAGAATATAAAAATAAATATATCACTGATGTGGAAATAAGAATTTACCTAGGTGAGAACAGATGTTCACAAGGACTGGAAGGAAATGAACAAGAATCAATGTTAAAGGAACTTCAAAATCAATTTATTTACTTGAATATAGCATTTGGTCTGCAATACTAATAATGATTTATATTTATGATTCATTTATTCTCTTCTATATTTATTATTTTGTGTACTTGCTTACAACACATTACTAACATCTTTAGAGCTGAGTGACAGTCATTTAATAATATCACCTGCTCATAATGTCTCTTTCAAATGTCTCTATATATTGTGTACTCAATGAACACCTTCAGCTAAGAATTTTTCAGAAAACAATTTCTAATGGAAGAAAATAAGAAGTAAATATTACATGTACATGTTATTGGGATAAACACTTAAAGAATGAGAAAGTGTTGATTGTATGACCATTAATATTAGCATTTTCTTATAATTGGAAAAATATTTTTAAAATATAAAAAGCATAATTACATTATGCAACATTTTTCTATACTTCAATATCCAGAAGAAGACTTATTGAAAAGCACCATCACCTGTAATGCTGTACTATAAATCTTACATTGAACAAGTACACTGCCACCTACTGAATGAGACCAAGTCTCCTATTTCTAGGAGAGGAAGCAGCAATTTCATAGCTTTGGGAATTTTACTCACATGAAGTGTATGATATTACATTTTTGTCATACATATTTTAGTGCATTGTGGCAGAAAATGCATTGTTTTATATAGCCAATTCTTTGGAAGGCTGACTTCAACTAAGGTGAAATGAAAAATGCACCTACAGTCCATAGTGCCTGCAATGTAATTAGCTCCCTTGCTGCTGGTTGGTAGGATGTGAAATTATAGCTCATATCTCTGCTGAATCAGCTTTTCTAGTCCAATCTCAGTATTATTACTACTAATCCTTTTCTCCTTCCTTGGCTGTTCCAAGTCCCATGGGGCTTTTCAATCAGGAGTCTCAATAAAAGACTGAGCAGCTCCAGATGGCTGTGAAAGTTGAATGTAGAATGGGTTATTGGTAAGAACTTTCAGGGCAAGCAGAGCTAATAAATTCCATGCCTTCAAAGGCAATAATTTCAAGTGATAATTAGAGGAAACTACAAAAGTGGGTCCGTTTCTAGAGATATAATGTACTCCATATTTGAAATTTTCCTAAAATAGGAATAATTTAATCCTAGGTTTTGAGGGAAGGAAAACAAAACACCATAAACCACCATGATTTTATTTGCATCATAATGTCAAAATCTTGATAGGAACTAAAACAAAGATCTTAATGTAGATGCTACAAGAGTCAAAAGCAGAAGGTATTCTAGTAGTATTGGAAAACTTATGGCAACTTGGCCCAGCAAAAAGTTTTAGACTGAAGTTTAAATTTTGTCATCTGCTTATTATGTCACTTGGGGGAAAAAGTTGCTATATATACTTCTACTTTTCTCACCTGTAAAATTCAGAGGGAATAAATAATTTGTAGCATTTTAAACTATTAAAATAGTATATATTTATAAAATTGTTCACAGATATTATTCAGCATATTGTAGCTACTCAATATATTGCATGTATTCATTTTGGAGATTTTAAAGCCCAAGTCAGATTGGAAATTATTCAGTAAATTCTGGATAGCTGAAACAACTTGTTGCCATTCATGGATAAGACAGGGTTTTTTCCTGTTCTTTTGTTTCAAAAAATGTATCATATATACAGAGATAACTATTTTATATATTTCACTTGCATTTAAATATATTTGTATTTTCTTTTTATTGTATTTATTGGCATTATATCATGAAAAAACTTTTATATTTTTGTATTTTAAGCCAATATGTTATTTGATATATATGTTTATATTATAATATAGCCCAAATACATCTTTTAATCAATTTCTTCTTAGTTGGAAATAAAGAAAATCTGCATTCACTGTTAACCCTAGAAGCAGAGTGAGACAATAGTCATAACTAATTGCCATAAATGTGGCATATTTTGTGTATTGTAAAGTTGATACAACCATGGGAAAAATGCTAGTGCATCTCTAAGTTTTGGAAAAAAGATAATATAAATGAGAGTTCCTGAGAACTGAGCCTCATTAACTTCATGGTTCATTTATC
>PVKS010051659.1:0-11051 GCA_004027875.1 Aplodontia rufa | reverse complement strand
TGTACTTGTGCATGCCGGGCAAGCAGTATAACCTTTAATTAAACCTCCAGAACCATGAAGCAAAGTAAACCATGCAAAGCTGATATGACCCTTATGGTAGTGTTGATCCAGGTCTGCAGCCTGTCCCTTCCCAAGCCTCACACCAGCAGCAGAACTGTGGGACTCAGAGGCTGCAGGGTGTTGGGAGAGATTTTCCAGAGAGTAAGCAACAGACTTGGTAAGTTACTAGGCCCCCCGCAGCCACTTAGTGGAGCAAACTGGGAAAGGCCTGTGATTGATACTTAGAAATAACATCCTCAAAGGAATCTTTTTTTTTTTTTTTTTTTTAATAGAGAGGGACAGTGAGAGAGAGAGAGAAAGAGAGAAACAACTTTATTTCGTTTTTCACATGGCCTTCGTTGCTCCAACACTCAGTTGTGTACGTGGTGCTGGGGTTTGAACCTGGGTCCTCGTGCTTGCCAGGCAAGCGCCGAAACCTCTGAGCCACCGCTCCAGCCCCTCAAAGGAATCTTAAGAAATTGGAATTTATTTCTCTGGCTGATTTGTTTGTGGGGAACAGGAATACCTATGACAGGCTGGGCAAGCCCCATATTAAAGAAGAATACACTTTGGGGCTGGTTATGTGGCTCAGTGGTAGAGAACTTGCCTGTCATGCATGAGGCCCTGTATTTGATCCCTAGCACCACAAAAAATAAAAATCAAAACATTAAAAAAAAATACATTTGACTATTTGGCACTAAGGAACAAAAAGTGGATCAGTAATGCTTTTTTTTTTTTTAAGATGGAGAGAAAGAGGGGTTGGGGATTTCGCTCAGTGGCAGAGTTCTTGCCTAGCATGCGCAAGGTCCTCAGCCCTGAAAAAAAAAAAAAAAAGGTGGAGAGAGAGAAAGGGAATGGAAGCTTATTTATTTTTTCATCGGACCTTTGTTTCCTTGGACGCTTAGTTGTGTATGTGGTGCTGGGGTTTGAACCCAGGTCCTTGCACATGCTGGGCAAGCATTCAAACCGCTGAGCCACCACTCCAGCCCCTGGATCAGTAACTTAAACAATAATTGTTTTTCTGTCACTTGTAAATATACATACTCAGCTGCTTCCCTTGTTTCTAGTATGCACGTATGGTCCTCAACTAATATATAGGGTTACATTCCCAACAAAACCATCAGAAGTTGAAAATACCGTAAGTCAAAAAAGTATTTAATTGGGGCTGGAGCAGTGGCTCAGCGGTTTCGGCGCTTGCCTGGCAAGCAAGAGGACCCAGGTTCAAACCCCAGCACCACGTACACAACCAAGTGTTGGAGCAACTAAGGCCATGTGAAAAACTAAATAAAGTTGTTTCTCTCTTTCTCTGTCTCTCTCACTGTTCCTCTCTCTTTATTAAAAGAAAAAGTATTTAATAGGGGCTGGAGTGGTGGCTTGGTGGCTTAGTGGTTACGGTGCCTGCCTGCATAGGTGAGGACAGGACACCAAACCCAGCACCCTGTACCCAATGAAGAGTTTGAGCATCAATAGTCATATGAAAAATTAAATAAAATTGATTCTTTCTTTCTCTCTTTCACTGTCCCTCCCTCTCTCTCTCTTTTTTTTTTTTTTTTTAAGGTTCAGGGATGTGGCTCAGTGTTTAAGCCCCTGAGTTCAAACCCCAATATAAATTAAATAAATTGTAGTTAAGACACCTAATCTGGGGCTGGAGGGGTGGCTCAGTGGTCACAGCACTTGCCTGGCATGCTCAAGGACCCGAGTTCAAACTCCAGTACCACATACACAAGTAAGTGTTGGAAAAACAGAACCCAGATGAAAAAATAAAGTTGATTTTCTCTTTCCTTCTCTCACTTTCTCGTTTTAAAAAAAAAAAATACACCTAATCTACTAAGCATCATGGCTTAGCAACACAGAACAGAGAGTTGGTCCCTTATTTATAAATGTTCTACTACTTAGGGGCTGGAGCAGTGGCTCAGTGGTTAAAGCGTTTGCCTGGCACATGAGAGGACCCAGGTTCAAACCTCAGCACCACATGTACAACTAAGTGTCAGAAAAACAAGACCCAGATGAAAAATTAAATAAAATTGATTCTTTCTCTCTCCTTCTATCACTCTCTCTCAAATAAATAAATAAATGTTCTACTTAAAATTGTTCAACTTTATGAAGGTGCAGACTGACATTGTTTTTTTTTTTTTAAAGAAAGAGGGACAGTGAGAGAGGAAGAGAGAGAAACAACTTTATTTAGTTTTTCATGGGGCCTTTGTTGCTACAACACTCAACACTCAGTTGTGTATGTGGTGCTGGGGTTCGAACTCGGGTCCTCATGCATGCTAGGCAAGCACCATAACCGCTGAGCCACGGCTCCAGCCCCTTGTTTTTTGTTTTTTTAATAAAGCCGAAGGAGCTGTAGATCAGTGATAGACTGCTTGCCTCACATATACAAAGCCCTGTGTTCCATCTTCTGTACTGCCAAAAAATAAAAATAAGGCTGACAGTTCTAATGCATGAAGGTCTGGGTTCTATCCCCAGCCCAGCACTGCAGGGGAAAAAAGTGTGAAAAACCAGCAATGGTGACACACCCCTGCAATCCCAGCTACTTGGGAGGCTGAGGCAGGAGGATCAAAGCCAGCTTAGTGAGGCCCTAGGCAACTTAGCGAGACCCTATGTCAAAAATGGTTAGGGATGTGGCTCAGTGGTTAAGCACATCTGGGTTTAATCCACAGTACTCACGCCCCCCCAAACAAAAACCTGAAAATGATGGATTTTAAAATTATAAGGATTTTTTCTCACTTCCAGAACAATGATTAATAAACTAGGAGTTATTCAATAATTTTTTTTGCACTAGTAGGAATGTGCATAGGCACTCATATGCATACTAGAAATGAGGTGTACTCCCTATGTACACCCATCTCAAGTTAGACGAAAACAATCATTGTTTAAATCATTAATCCAGGGCTGCCTGCTTGCTTGCCAAGTGCTGTACCACTAAGATAAGTTCCTAGACTTGAACTTTTGATCCTTTTACCTTAGCATCCTGAGTAGCTGACATTAGAGGTAGGCACCACCATGACTCGCTATAAAAAAAGTTTTATGTTGTCACTGGGAAAGATGTGCCCAAAGAAGAGCCCAAGGAGTTCCTGGAGAGAAAGACAAACAAACCTTCACGACCAACAGGGTCCTTACCTTAAGTTACAGAAAAGAATTTCACCACTTACCAGTCCCAAGTGTAGTCAGAGGTTTATTTAGGAAAGTACATATTCAAGGGAGAATGAGGAGAATCTCCAGAGAGAGATTCCTTTGGGGGTAAAGCAAGAAATACATATTCAAAGGAGAATGCAGGTCGTTAAAGACGTGGTTTGGGGGTTCCTAGCTTTTTTTTTTAATGTTTTTTTTATTTATATAAAGAGAGAGGGAGGGCTGGAGTGGTGGCTTGGCGGTTACAGCACTTGACTGGCATGCATGAGGACCCCAGTTTAAACCCCAGCACCACATAACATAACTAAGTGTTGGAGCAATGAAAAACTAAATGAAGTTGATTCTCTCTCTTCTTAAAAAGACAGAGAGAGAGGTAGGGAGGGGGCTGGAGTGGTGGCTCAGTGGTTACAGCACGTGCCTGGCATGCTCGAGGATGTGGGTTTGAACCCCAGCACCATGTACACAATGAAGTGTCAGCAACAAAAGTCACATTAAAAACTAAATAAAATTTGATTCTCTCTCTCTCACTATCCCTCTCTCTCTTTAAAAATATAAAAAAAAAAAGAGGGAGGAAAAGAGAGAATCAATTTTATTTATTGTTTCATCTGATGGTCATGGAGAATCACCAGAAGTCACTCCACCAGGCAGCAAAACCCTTAGTCACTGTTTGGACATCTAGAGACTCAGGCCCTCATCAGAATGCACTGCCTCTGGCCCTTATCAGAGTATCCCCACCCTGCTGAGAAGCTCAGTCTAATAGCTACCCTACTATAAAACCTAGTTTAACCAGAAAAATTCCTTCTTTGTCCTCCCCTACCAATTCAGCCCATAGAAGACCACCTATCAAGCCAAGCGGCCATGTTCCGCCTGGAAAGTGCATCTCTGCAACTCGTAATAAATCTCCTCAATCTGTTGAGGTTTGGTTCCTTTCTGCGCCTCGTACCCTCTTTTCCAGCCTCTTTTCCTTTCAATCTGGCCTTTGTTTCTCCAACACTTAGTTGTGTGTGCTGCGCTGGGGTTTGAACCTTGGTCTTCACACATGCCAGGCAAGTGCTCCAACCATTGAGCCACTGCTCCAGTCCCCTGCCAGCTGTTCTTTGAAAGGAAACTTGGTGAGAGGTGGGTATGGAAATGTTTATAGGAATGGTATAAATTCAGTAATCTCCAGATGTGTTCTGCTCTGGTCAATTCTCAGAATCCTCAGGCTAATGTGGTCTTTGTTATCTGATAAGTAGATAGCCCTGCAGCTGGGAGTGGTGGCACATTCCTGTAATCCCAAACACTCTGGAGGCAAAGGCAGGAGGATCACAAGTTCAAGGCCAGCCTTGGCAATTTAGCAAGACCCTGCCTCATAGTAAACAATAAAAAGGGCTAGGGATGTAGCTCAGTGGTAAAATGCCGCTGGGTTCAATCCTCCATACCTAAAGAAAAAGAGAAAAAGAAGCTGGCTTAGGGAGTGGTCTGCCTGGAAAAATATGTGGAACTTCTGAATTAAAATCTTTTTTCCTGGGGCTGGAGCTATGGCTTTGTGATTGGAGCGCTTGCCTGACATGCGCTAGGATCTGGGTTCAGACCCTAGCACCATGTACAAAACTAAGTGTCAGGGGGGAAAGAAACAAAACAACTAAGAGTCAGAGAAACAGTAACCAGATGAAAAAATAAATTAATTCTCTTTCTTGCTCTCTCACTCTGTCCATCTCTCTTTTAAAAAATAAATCAAAAAAACTTTTTTCGGGGTGCTGGAGCGGTGGCTCAGCGGTTCTGGCACTTGCCTGGCATGCGTAAGTATGCGAGTTCAGACCCCAGCACCATGTATACAACGAAGTGTCTGAGCACTGAAAGCCATGTGAAAAACTAAATAAAATTGATTCTCTCTTCCTCTTTCTCCCTGTCCTTCTCTCTTAAAACAAAAACAAAAAACAAAAAACTTTTTTCAGGGGGCTGGAGTGGTGGCTCAGCGGTTATGGCACTTGCCTGGCATGTGCAAGTATGCAAGTTCAAACCCCAGCACCCATGTATGCAGTGAAGTGTCCAAGGAATGAAAGTCACATAAAAAACTAAATAAAAATTGTGATTGCTTCTCTTTCTTTCTCACTGTTCCCTCTTTCTTAAAAACAAAACAAAAAAACAAAAAACTTTTTTCCTGCCTGGTATGGCTTAAAGGCATGTCTGTAATCCAAGCTACAGGGGAAACTGAGGCACACAATGCCAATGAGTTCATTTATCTCTCCTGCTGCCTACAGGACCTGTTCAACCCAGTCTATATACAGTTTATATATCTATTTCACATCAGCAGTACTCTGAGTCTCTCTCATCCTTTTGAAGCCACCAGGAGAAAAGTGACTACCATCATGGACCCTGGAGCCAGACCAGTTTGGCTGCTGCTGTTATTTTCAGCTGGAAGCCCTGGCTCAAGCAGTCCTGTCTCCTGAGTAGCTGGAACTGCAGACACACAGTACAGCCAGTACAAAGTCCTGCTTAGCTTCTGATCTCAATTCTTTCCCTGGGACAAGTTTAGGTGTGTTTTTTTGTTTTTTAGTACCAAGGATTGGTACCTGGGATTGAACCCAGGGGCGCTTACCCACTGAGCCACATCCTCAGCCCTCTTTTGTTTTTGAGACAGGGTCTCCCTGAGTTGCTTAGGGGCTACCTAAGTTGCTGAGACTGGCTTTCAACTTTGGATCATCCTGCATCAGTGCCCCAAGCTGCTGGGCTTACAGGTATGTGCCACCCCACCGGGCTCCTTCCTCTCCTTCCTCTTTTGAGGACAAGAAGCACAGCCATGACTGCAGTCCAAGGTTCCTACAGCAGGACCATCTACCATCTCCCAAAAGGAGTTACCATTTCCCACCATAAGGGTGTTGCTTCGGTCTGCTCAGTTGTGTAGAATGTTCTCCTTGCTCTTTGATTGTGTGAATACCCTACTCATCTCACACAGCCTCTCTGTGGCTCTAACTTCTGCCAAGGAGAGTCCTCTTGTGGGCCAGCACATGCTTACTGGGTGGGTGAGGATTTTTTTTTGTTGAGATCTGGCAAATCTGCAAGCACAATCTATGTTCTGTTGTTCATGACACGTTGTCAACTGTTCCCCTCCTGGACAGCACCTTTGAAGACAGGCTGTGCATTATACAGTGTGTGGGTTGTTCTAGATGAACAATAAAGTCAGCTGCACAGAAATTTTGGTGGTGTTCTCTATTTCTGGCAATGTTACACAGGGCCTAAGGTGGAGATGGCCCATTAACATAAGCCCCAGGTCCACAGAGCCTCAGCACCCTTCACCCTCGGAGCCTTATGGAGTGAGAGTTAAATAGCGGCCCAGGATGGGTGAGTTAGTTACCGGTCAAACTCAGCTGGCTCAGCCTAAAGTAAATAAATCCTTGCACAAAACCATCAATGTACACATTCATCTTCCCTTTCTCCCTGGGAAGGACAAGGGAGAATTGCAAGCTCAGGGGTGGGAGTGGGGCTGCCACGGGAGGAGGCAGCGAAGTTCATTAGCCCCCTCATTTGGGGCAAAGAGAATCCGTGTGGTGACAAACAATTGTCCTGGAGGATTTAGGGGGATTTGGCCAAGTGTCCCTGTGGGCCCCCAGCCTCCTCCTAATCCTGTCCACATTTCAGACTACTTAGGATCGCATTAAATGTCAAAGCCGGCGTTTAGGGAAATATCTACATTTCGTATGCATCGCGCCGGTCAAAAGAAAAGCTGAAACGAACCTTCCAGCATTTGGCGCGGGAGGCGCTCTGTGTGGTCCGGAGTGTGAATGGGAGGAGGGGGCGGTGCCCCCGCGGCCTCCCCGCCTCGGAATGCGGGCCTTTCACATGTAGAAAATGCTAATGCTTTGTTCCAGCCTCGGCCTCCCGGAGGCGCAGGGGCGCTCGGCCGGATTGCCACAGCTGCATTTGCATGTGAGCGGCCCCGGGTCCCCATCCCCACCCCCATCCCTCCCCTCCCCCAGCGCTGGGGACTTCTGGGACGCGAGCAGAGGCCGCCTGCACGAGCCCTCCACCACCACTTAATCCCTAATAAAGCCACAAGTAGCGCACTCTCAAAACGACTTCGTGGGCGCCAGGCAGGTGAGCGTTGCTACTCCATACTCAGAATGTTGACATTTTGCATTATTTTATATGAAACAGCCTATGATTATTCCCCGAGGAAGATGAAGGCGTTGGATGAAGCATCCCCATTTACGTTCTCTTGCAAGTAACCTGCGTTTGATGCGATACTTACCAGGACCTCCAAACTAGGCAGTGCAGGGCTCGTCCTCGGTGGGCATCCGAGACACCGCCGGCCGCGACAAAGGGAGAAGCGCGTTGCACGCACGTTGTTATTGCGAGACACAATCCAGATGTTCGGAGGCCATCCGTGGTCCCACAGCAAGGCCGCCCGAAGCGCAGAAGCTCGGCTGACAAGCGGCGGTCCTGGCGGGGGCTCAGCGTCGCGCGTGGACCTGGGGTGCAGAGCGCCACCTACCGGTGGGACGGTCGGCTCTGCGATCCCCGCCAAGGCCCGGGAAAGCTGTCGAGCCCGGGGCGCGCTGCCTGCAGCAAGGCTGCTCAGCCACCGGGCGCAGCGCTCCGGGACCCGTCCGGTCCCGCGCTGAGCAGCCCCGGCCCACACCCGGGGCCCGAAGGCGCAGCCAGAAAATCAGAATCCTCTGCGGCGAACACTCTGCTCCCTGCAGTGACGGCAGTGCTTATAGCTTTCATTTATTAGCCTTTTATTCATTTTCCTCTTTTATTTAGCTTTATTTCACTTTAATCATTTCGTTTCATTTCACTTTATTATTTGCTTTATTGCATTTTATTAAATTTATTTTATTGGTTCATTTGAGTTTTTATTTTTTCCATCATTTAATTTATAATTTTACTCTTTCTCGTTTAATTTGTTTCACTCATTTTAGATCTTATTTTACTATATTTTCGGGTGATAGAAAAATGTAAAAACTTTTTGCATGTTAGTTTGGGATTTGTGTATTTTCCTGCCTGATTTTCGAGACATGGCAAAAGTAAATAGAAATATCTGTTAATTGACTGAATTTCATTAATATATAGTTTTCCAGTTGACACAAGGTAAAACAAAAAATGTAAGTGAGGTCAAAGAGATTTTTAAAGCGCATCCCATGTGTCCTGGGCAAGACATATGGCCTGTGTGCAGGGTAGAAATCAAGAGGCGGGGATGGAGCTGTAGCTCAGCCATTATGACGCTTTCCTGGAATGCCCAAGGACACGGGTTCAAATCCAGCACTACCTACCCCATGAAGGGTCAGAGCAACGAAAGCCACATGAAAAACTAAATAAAATTGATTCTCTCTCACTGTCCCTCTCTCTTTAAAAAAAAAAAAAAATTGCAGACAACTCTCCTTCCAGCCTGAGACTGCAGTTTGACAGATCTTTCCTACTGTGGTTTATCTGGAATGAGCCTCAGCAGCAACTTCCCATCCATCTTCTCTCGATGCTCCTGAAATGACACCTGAGGCTGGGACCTTATGATAACCCACATCTTTTTTTTTTTTTTTTTTTTTTAAGGGAGAGGGACTACAAGAAAGAAAGAAAATCAATTTTATTTAGTTTTTCATGTGGCTTTCATTGCTCCAGCACTTTGTTGTGTATGTGGTGCTGGGGTTTGAACTCTCCTCCTTGCCCATGCTATTCGAACCTGCGTCCACTTGCATGTTGGGCAAGCACCGTACCCACTGAGTCACTGCTTCAGTTGTGATTGATTTATTTTTTTTAATTGTACTTTTCAGAATAAATTGTGGGCACCATGACACTTCACTAAATGCTTTGCCCTGTATCTCTAAGACCAAGGCCATTCTCTCTCTCTCTCTCTTTCTCTCTCTCTTTTTTAAATTGCTTTTATAGTTCTGGGGATTGAATCCAGGGCCACACAAATGCTAGGCAAGTGCTCTATCAGTGAGTTAAATCTTAGCCTGAGATCATCTCTGTTATAACCATAGCACAATTACAGCTCTCAGGAAATGTAACATTGATGGAATAATTTTAAGGACTAGGGGTGTGGCTCAGTAGTATAATGCTCACCTAGCATGTGCTAGGCCCTGGGTTCCATCCCCAGCACCAGAAGAAAAGAAAAAGAAAAAATAACTTTAGCTAATAATATTTAATCTACATTTAAATTTTCTCACTTGCCCTCAAGGTACCCTTCATTTAAGATGTTTTCTCCCTTGTTCTAGAATCCAATTCAGGATCCCAAATTCTCAGTCATTGTCTTATGCTTTATTTAGTTTTCAATCCAGAACATTTCCCTCAACTTTTGTGGTCTCCATTTCACTGACGGTTTGTAGGGCCAGTGGCCTTGGAGAAGTTTCCTCCACCTGAACTTTTCCATTACTTCTGATTACTGGTTGCGGTTTTGCAGGGGGGGAGCCCCTTGTTTTCAGCCCCTGGCTGCAGCTGAAGACCCCTCCCCAGAAACCATCACTGGGGTTGTTTGTTTTTTCAACAGTGATAAAATATACTTTTATTTACTTTGTTGAGTCAGAGGGTTGTAAAAGAAATCATTGCTCAAGTAGATATCAGGCAAACATAAAGGTGCTATAGAAGTCCAGTTACCTTGGAGTTTATTTAAACTAAAAGAGAAAGGTTAAGATGTTTTCAGGCAGTACATCAATGTGTGCTTGGTTCTTTCTTTCTATATAGTATAACTCCCTTTTTTTTTTTTTTTTTTTTTTTTTTTTAGAGAGGGACAGTGAGACAGAAAAAGAGAGAATCAATATTTTAGTTTTTCATCTGGGCTTTGTAGCTCCGACACTCAGGTGTATATGTGGTGCTGGGATTATGAACCCGGGTCCTTGTGCATGCCAGGCAAGTGCTGTAACCACTGAGCCACCGAACCAGCCCCCACCATCATCTATTTTTATTTTTTGGTAAACGACCACAAGAAAAACAGAAGACCCCTCCTCTGAATTTCATCTGGGAGAAACCTCTTATATATAAGAGAGAAGCAATCTTTATTTAGTTTTTCATGTGACTTTCATTCCTCAGACACTTCGTTGTGTACAGGATACTGGGGTTTGAACTTGTGCCCTCACCCTTGCCTGGAAAGCGATGTAACCACTGAGCCACTGCTCCAGCCGCCACCTTTTATATATATAAGGTGTGTTTGTGTGTATATATATATATACACATATTTTTTTTTCTTTTTTGTGCTGGGGCACTGCATGCTAGGCAAGGACTCTATTAATGAGCCACATCTTCATTCCTAACTTCCTATTTAAAAGAGGGCCCCTGGCTAGGCATGGTGGCGCACACCTGTCATTTTAGCTACTCAGGAGGCTGAAGCAAGAGGATTGCAAATTCGAGGTCAGCCTCCACAATTTAGTGAGAAATTGTCTCAAAAAAAAAAGACTGGGGATGTAGCTCACAGGTAAATCCCTAGTAGTAAAAAGAAGGAGGGGGGAGAGTGAGTGGGCCCTGGGCTGGGGATGTAGTTCAGTAGTAGAGCTCTTGCCTAGGATGTACAAGGACTGGGTTTAATCCCCAGTACTGCAAAAATAAATAAATTATGAAAGAGGGCCCTTTGCACACGCCTGGGTGAACCCCATTCAATTTCTGGGGTGTGTTTAGATTAAAAGGTTTCCAACTGGGCACATTGGTGCACTCCTGTAATCCTTACAATTCAGGAAATAGAAGAATGAGAATCTCAAGTTCTGGGCCAGGCTCAGCAATTTAGCAAGACCCTCAACAAGGGGCTGGAGCAGCGGCTTGGAGGTTAAGGCGCTTGCCTGGCATGTGTGAGGCCGCGGGTTCGAACTCCAGCACCATGTACACAACAAACTGTTGGAGCAAGGAAAGCCACAAGAAAAAATAAAAATTGCTTCTGTCTTTCTCTCCCTCTCTCTCACTGTCCTTCTTTT
>PVKS010051658.1:0-11046 GCA_004027875.1 Aplodontia rufa | reverse complement strand
AACTTGGGGCCTTGCACGTGCTAGGCAAGTGCTCTGCCACTGAGCTAAATCCCCAATCCCAATGTAGTCTTGTTTTACAAATAAGAACTCTGCAGCTTGGAAATATGAAATAGCTTGGCAAATTGGAGCAGACAGAATGCAGCAGGGCTAAGATCTGAACTTGGGTAATCCAAGGCCTGTACTTATCTGAGTCCCCTTCACTGCCTCTATCATGAGAGTATCCCAATTAATCCAGTGCGGCAAGTGAGAGAACCAGTTTCCTAATGTATAGTCCTGCCATGAAATTACACTTGATATCTGAAAGACGTACACGGTGGTCAGTGCTTCTGTGGGGTCCAGCAGACACACAGCCACTTTAGACAGATCCCCCAGCCATGAGGGTGCCAGCCCTCCCACCTCCATGCATGGCCCTGTCCACATGGTCTCTCCATTGCCTGTGTCACCTCCTGGTCATTGTCAAATTGAAGTCTATTCTAACCCAGGCCTTCAGACAACACTCTCCACCCACCATTGTTTCTCTCCAGTCACCCAAAGTTTAGGTGGAACTGTAGCAAGGTCAGGATGCTACCAGAGCAAGGTCTCCAAAATGGTCAGCCTTTCCAGAAGTCAAAGCTGGTAAATACATGTGATGATTGATTTTTTTGTTTGTTTTGGTTTTTGTTTCTTTTTTTCCGGGCTGAGGACCGAACTCGGGGGTCTTGCGCATGCTAGGCAAGCACTCTGCCACTGAGCTAAATCCCCAACCCCAATGATGATTGATTTTTAAATGATGAAAACTACGTGGAGGAAGAATTGTAAAGGAGCGAGCTGGAGGAATTCCAGAAGTTCATCCACAGAGTCTGCAGCACCATAAAGCCCAGCTTGGGCCTCCCTGCCCAACCAGGCCCCTCCTCCTGAAAACAACAAGCCAAGCCCTTGGCTACAGTCTAGTTGAAGCCTTTGTTCTTATCTTAAAGGAGAACCTTGGTTTTCTATGCTAGGGTTTTAATCAAAAGATAAGGAAATCCACCTTCTGTGGATGTCCTAGGAAAACCATTTGCTAATGACTGAGGTTCCACCCAGGCTGACCGCCTCCCCCACATTCTTCCTTCAGTTAGAAATCAGGGAGGGTGCACACGACAGACTCAATGACACTCACTAAAGACATTTCTCTTCTCTCTTTCTCCATCCCTCTCTTTCAGAACTAGGTTGTCCCTACCATGACACTCCCAAAAAACAGAGCACGCTTCCTAGCTCCGGGCCCAGAACACTCCTTTGCCCCCTGAGAGAGCACCCTGTGAGCACCCGTCAGCGTTCCAACTCCTCCCACTCAACTCACCTGTGTGTCACATCTTCATGACTTTCTCCCTTACAGGGTCCCAATTTAGAATACAGATGAACTAATTTAATTAATCCTAGGAAATGATAGACAGAGTCCTTGACTGGCTTCCTTTATGGTACAAGACTAAATGCTCCACACACCCACGGAAGAACTATATTAACTAGCAATGTGACATATTGTTTACAGTTTAATCATCTCTCGATTTTTTCTCACCTAACATAAAAAGAGCACTTTGATTAAAGGTCACTCGTGGACATTAATAAATAAAACTGCTTCCATTTCCCAAGTACCTTTATGCTTCATTTCAGATCACCAAGCAACCATGCCGGTATTTCATGTAACACCCTCTCACTCTCTAGTCAACTGCCTGACGTTTTATCTGGACCTTCCCCTTAGAAGTGGGAGGTATAAACAATGTATTCATCCATGCTGATTTCTTCTGCTGGACACATAAACACTAAAAAGTCAATAATGCCTAACTTGACCTTCTACTGGCCAGTCCTATCCATAAAATCTGTGCTCCACTGATTTACTCAGATTGCATTCTGACTATGTTTAATGGTACAGGGGGGATGTAGCAAGCAATAGTTAAATATTTAAATTTGTCCACCATTACTCTCTGATGGGTTACTTATTCTCCATTACTCCTGAGCTCCCTGCCCTCCCCTGCCTGCTCCATGTCCCAGGATGTTGATCCCTGGGAATGAATCCCTAGCTGCCTGTCTGACTGGTCCTCTAGGGGATTCCGCCCTTGGAGTAATAGCAAGAGATTGAAGGGTGAGGAGAGAGGAGTCAAGATACTGCTTCCTGTCTCCTTTCTTGCTTTGGCCTATAGAAAGGGTGATGTTTTAAATTTTGATAGAATGCACCACTGTTGTACAGTTTTTCCACCTTCTACCGCAAAGAGAATCTCCAACACCTATTCTCTTGTTGCCCTACCTGCCGCCGTTTTGTTTGGACCCCTCTCTCTCTGCCAAGACCCTCCCTGCCTCTCTCACAACTCTTTTGCCCAGTCCTAGGCATCTTAAAACCTTATATTCCTAGGCTTCTGATTAGGGGAAGATTTAAACTGTGCATCATTACCTTGATCAGTTTTCTTATAAGCTGGGAAATTGAGTTTTCTTTGTTAAAATCATTGGGCCTACCCTCAGGGAGAACTCATCACAGTCAAAGGGCTCATGGGGTGTTTTACAAAATAATTGGGATATGAATCTCAGATCTTCATTCTAGTGATATAGAGAACTAGCCAAAGCTTTGAAGTTAAGATTTACTTTGAATTTGAGTCATATCACACACTTGTGCAAATTTACTCTCCGTTTACATGAAAGGAGTGGATGGAACATTGTTGTTTTCATGTGGCCAGAGCAGAGTCCTAGGAATCATGATTCCAATTTCTCTTCCTCATATAAAAACCACAGGCATTAATATCTCTTATTAAAAAAAGCCCTTGTATGTACATTCCAAGCAGTTATAAGTGTCACTGTATATACTATAGTTATATATATATACATATATATAAAATATTCTTCATAGGTATAAGAATTATGTCACTGTATTTGGATTTTTAGAAACAACATAAGACCAGAAGAAAGGCAAGGGATCAGAGCATGAGAGGAGGGAGGTAGAGGGGTGCAGAAGTGAGGATATTGAACAAATTGTATTTCTGATTTGTGTGCATCTAGGAATATGTGACAACTAATCCCATCATTATGTAAAACTATAATGGACTAATAAAAAATGTTTTTTAAATCCTGAAAAAAAAATCCTTGTACATTGGTTGTTAAAAATGGTCATTAGTAATTACTATCTTAATGGAAGATCAGGTAAGCAAACAACTCAAAGAAGAAATACATAATTTTATTTAACAATAATTTAGCAATAATTTTATTTAACATTTTCCAACATTATGTGATCAAAATGCAAATATATAACTATTGCACTTTTATTGTTAGGTTGACCAAGACTAAAAAGACATAATATTCGGCATTGACGAGAAGGAAGAGAAGATGAACATTCTTAGATCGTGTTAGGGCACTTTCTTCTTTGCCTGTCTCTGTCAGCCTCCGAGGCTTGTTCAGTGAAGAGCACCAGATACCCCAAGTGTGGCCTTATCTGTTAGCAATGCAGGTCATCTTGGCCTCCCTTGTGGTGAAAACCAGCTGGACTCAACAAAGTCCTCCTATCACTTCTGGATTTAGTTGATGAGTTTGGGGTCTGAGCTGCTTCCTTCCTGCAAGGACAAGACCAGCTGGGTAATATATCTCCTTAATTTGCTTCCCTTCCTTCCCTCTTATATCCTTTTTTATCTCTTTCTTACTCCACTGGGATAGCACTCCCACCCCTAATGGAACATTGACACCTAAGACTTAGTTTTCTAGGAAAACTAGAAAGATGGTAAAGGCATATGACTTGTTCATGTGTGTGATGAGGATCAAACCCAGGGTCTCATACCCACTAACCAAGTACTCTACCAGTGAGCTACATCCCCATCCCTTAGTGGAACTCTTTGGGGTTGGGTGACAGTTGCCAATATATATCAAGCTGTAAAAAAAGCATGTACCTTTTACTGAGGCGAAATATGCATAAAATTTAATGTTAATTTTAAATAGATATTTTAAACAAATAAATTTGCATTAAATTTTGTGTTAACATGAGCTGTAACTGTATAGTTCTGTGACATTAAGTACATTCGCATTGTTTTATGACCATCATCATTTTCTTTTTTCCTTTCTTTCTTTTATTTACTTATTTATTTGGTACTGGGGATTGAACCCGGGGGGTGTTTTACTATTGAGCTGTATCCCCAGTCCTTTTTAAAAATTTTGAAACAAGTTGTTGCTACGTTGCTGAGGGTCTCCCTAAGTTGCTGGTCTTGAATTTGTGATCCTCCTGCTTCTGCCTCCCCAGTTGCTGGAATTAAGGGTATGCACCCCTACTTCCAGCTCCCATCACCATTTTCCATGCCCAGAAATTTCATCATCTCAAACTGAAACTCTGTACGCATTGAACAGTAATTGCCACCTCCCTCCCTCCATTTTTCTACTTTCTTTCTCTATGAACTGAACTGCTCTAGGTACCTCATGCATGGAACCACACACTATTTGTCTTTCTGTGCCTTCAAAGTTCAGTTGATATACTGTTTTCAGAGTTTACCCATGTTATAGCATTATCAGAATTTCCTTCCTCTTCAAGTATTAATAATATTCTATTGTGTGCATATACAGAAACTTACTTATCTGTTCTACAATCAGTAGACGTTTGGGTTGTTTCCACCTTGGACTATTGTGAATAACGCTGCTATGCATGGCAATGTTCAAATATCTGTGTCTCTACTTTCAAATCTTTGAGGTCTATATTTTGAATTGCAATTGCTAGATCATTTATAATTCTCCATTTAATTTTTTGAGTAACTTCCACTCCACAGTGACTGCATCATAAAAAATGTATGTACTCTCAAACACAGGAATCTCACTTCTAGAAAGTTATTCTAAGGAAGTAGAATGCAGAGCTGCAGTGCTTCTGCTAGGTAACATTTTAGTATTCAATCTTCAATGACATTTGTACTTCTCTGTTGATATATACAGAGCTATACATACACATAACACTTATTATATATTTTGTATATAGACATACAAAAAACTCAATACATTTTAAACAAACAGTATATAGCAAAAACCTTGGATGACATTCCAAGTGTAATTGGTAGAGCATTAGCATCCTGTGAAGACATTTTCAAAGTCAAGCAAGGGATAGCCCAGCTGTGACACATCCGTCTCATATTGTTGGGGCTGAAAGAATCATCAGAACAAAATGGATCACAAAACAGATCCTTGATTTGTCTTCAGAACATGATGTTTTAAAGCATTTTACATCATATCATGAATAATAAACAATTTGGGGGCTGGAGCGGTAGCTCAGTGGTTATGTTGCCTGCCTGTTGTGCGCGAGGATGCAGGTTCAAACCCCAGCACCATGTACACAACCAAGTGTCAGAGCAACAAAAGTCACATGAAAAGCTAAATAAAATTGATTCTCTCTCTCTCTCTCTCTCACTTTCCCTCTGTCTCTTAAAAAAAAAAAAAAATAGGCATTTGGCTGGCCTTTGCTGCCAGTTCCTGGGAGGAAACCTGGAGAATCCGGGAAGCTCCCAAGTGACTTGGCTTTCTTTGTTATCCTCGTAGGCCCCGAGACCACACCTGGTAGTCCCGGGTGACAAAGTGACAGTGGGCCTCCTGATGCTCCACTAACACAGTGACTCTGGATGGTGGCTGGTCATATCAGAAAGACCATCTGAGTGATCAGAGGGTTGGGGCTTTGAGCCTCTTCATTGGGTTGACCTTGGGAAAGGGAGAGAATCTGGAAACCACATGGGCAATGATCCCATAGGAAATGCCCAAGAAAACTCACAACAGTAAAGCTAGGATAGGCTCCTCCCTGCTTAAGATTACAGATGGTTCCTCATTTAGGGAGATACAACTTACAATTTCCCAATGCTATGGTGATATAAAAGCAATATGCATCCAGTAGAAACCATACTTCAAATTTTGAAGTTTGCTCTTTTCCCAGACTAGGGATATGTGATCTGACCCTTCAGGATGCTGGGCAGTGGCTGCAAGCCAAATGTCCCAGTGAGCCACCCAATCACAAGGTGAAACAACATAAGCCCTTCCGTGTGCCATGTTGCTAAGCTAGGATGTTCAGTAGGCTAAGTGTATTGAATGCATTATCAGCTTACGCTAATTTCAAGGTGCACTGTATTTACTGGATGCAAGCCCACAGGAAGTCAAGGAGCAGTTGTACTTTGTCCATATTGTCACACATCAGCGTGTTTGGTGTGGGAGGGTAGAGAACACGTCCCTGAGGATGATGTTAGCTTGGCATCTGGATCCTTCCAGAACTCACCCTCACATCTCTTTCTGTGTTTGTATGTGATTTGTATCTTTTTTTAATATTAAAACTAATTATATAAATACTTTTATAATTAAAAACTAATTATAAATATAGTGCTCTACTGAGTTCTGTGAGTCATTCTGGTGAATTATCAAATCTGGTGGAATCCATAGAGACCCCTAATTTGTAGCCAGCTTGATCAGAACATGAGGGCAGCTGTGAGGGTCCCCAAACCATAACTACTACCTGAAATAGGATGTCCTGTGAAAGGCTGTGCTCTTACCTGTGAAGTGTGGCTTTCCTCAGTTACAGAAGTTTGTCATTTAACATAGATAATTTTACTATCTCTTAGTTATATTTCTAGTAAGCAGTACATATTTGCTAATGATACATATTGAGAAATATTCAAATACTGAGAAATTTATTCTCAGTTAGTGCCTTCATGAAAACATTAGAATTTCAGGTCTAGATTACCACTAAGTAACCTGTATAAGGAGAAGTTTTTGAATGTATACGTTTAGGCCTTTTTAAGATCCGAATTTTGGAACAACCAACATGTCCATTCATGGGGGCCCAAACAAATGGATTTTGAAGAGATGCAAACATTCAGTCTATAGTAGCCCACCTCTGGAGGATGCTAAACAGAAGAACACACTTCCAGGTGGAAAGACTGTAAAGAAATGTGGTTTAGAAAGTTTCCCCTGGCAAATAAAGACTGGCACTTAAGCTCCCTGTCCACTTCTCTGTCTACCCTCTTTCTAACAGAATGGGAAATGCTTGCTAATTCCATAAGTTAGGCATTATTAGGTTACTTCTGTAGTTGGCATGGCTGCTGAGCATTTAAAGGTCCTGGATTTAGTAGATTTTCAACCTTGCTCTCCATCGGAACTGCTAGAACTCTTAGGGAATGCCTAGGTTTCATGGGGGGGGGCGCGGGGAGAAGAGGGACTGGGAATTGAATTCAGGGCCTTGCATGTGCTAAGAAAGTGATCTACCACTGAGTTACACCCTCAACCCTTGTTTAATTTTATTTTGAGAAATTTAAGCCTCACCAAGTTGCAGAGGCTGGCCTGTAACTTGCAATCCTCCTACCTCAGCCGACTGAGTAGCTGAGACGACAGGCATGTGTCACTGTGCCCAGCTCGCATAGCTTTCTCTTATGCTAATTCTCCATGAGCTCCTGCACACTCTATCAGTGATCTGAACTGAATCTGCATGTCCTCAAGGACTGCTCATTTCCTCTTTCTTCTTTCTCTTTTTTCCCCGTGTGAGCACGCTTGTCATTGCAGTGGGCAGCGCTGTAGGAGTAATCACAGTTGCAATTGGAGGACTTTTGGTTACGTGAAATAAGCCAGACACAGAAAGACAAACTTCTCAAGTTCTCTGTCAATGTGGAAGCTAAAATAGTTGATCTCAAAGTAGAAGAGAGTAAAATAGTGATTATTAGAAGCTAGGAATGGGAGGAGGATGAAAGATACAGGGAGACACGAGAAAAAAAATTCTAGTCTTTTCCAGCAAGTAGGGTGACTGTCGTCCACAATAACTTGTCATACTTTTTAAGAAGAACTAGAAAAAACACAAAGATTCCAAATGTAAAGAAATGCTCAAGAGATAGAAATGCTAATCACCCTGATTTGATCAGTACTCATTATATACGTGCATTAAAATACCACATAGTCCCCCATAAAGATGTGCAATGTAATGTGCTAATTAAAAAGAAAAATTAGATAGATAAAAAGAATAGCCCTCTAGAACCCTGTACGGAGACAGAACATGATGAAGTATATCATGCCTGTGGCCAAAGAATGATTATCTGAGCAGGTTTATCTTAATCACATGAACCCTTTAAACAAAGAAGGTTTCTCATGCTGGTTGTGAAGGGGATGTCAGAGGATTTGAAGTGTGAGAAAGGCTTCCTGCTGCTGTCTTGAAGATAGAAGGATCCCATCTCTAGGAGGGATCCCAGTATCTAGGAGAAGGATCAGAGAGCGGCTTCCAAGAGCTGAGATCATCTCAGACAACAGCCAGAGTGGAAATGGGGCCTCTGTCCTACAGCCACCTGGGGCTGAATTCTGCCCATGAGCTGAACAAGTTTGAGAGCTGCTCCCCCACACCCCACCCATAATTCCAGATAAGAGCCCAGCCTGGCTGACGCCCCGATGTGAGACCCTCAGCAGAGAATCCCAGTGAACCCACCCAGACTTCAGACTTACAGAACTATGAGTTAGTAAGTGAATATTGTTTTAAGCTGCTAGACTTGTGACACAGTAATAAAACCTGAGTACAGTGACCTTGTCATCATCTAAAGGACACAAACTGCTGGGATTCCAGGGAGCCTCGGTTTTCTCATCTGTAAAACAGAGACTTAAATTGATTAAATGAGATAATGAGTATTAAAAAAAAAAAACTTTTCCGATTCTGGTGTTAAAGAAAACCACTGTGAAGATGAAGATTGGAAATGTTACTGAACAGGCCCTTGAACTGCACCAGCTGGCCCAGTGTCACCAGTTTTTCCAAAGAACAGTGGGGCAAGGTAGGAGGCTGTAGTTGAGGTGGGCACAAGAGAAGGACGTTGAGCAGGTCAGAAGTCTTTGTAATTTGTAATGAAGACTACAGGGGCAAGACCAACCTTCTTATGTTCATCTTTGTTTCCTGTTTACAAAGGTAAATAGTTCCTCTAGGTTTTGAGGATGTAGTTTACATAAGGCAATCAGAACATCTTTTTTTCTTTTTGAGATGGGGTCTCACTAAGTTGCTTACAACCTCACTAAGCTGCTAAGACTGGCTTTGAACTTGAGATCCTCCTGCCTCAGCCTCTCAAGCCACTGGAATTACAGGCGTGCGCCACTGCGCCTGGGGAGGGTTAGAGCACTTTTGTTCCTAAATGTTTATTCTTTTCCCCCTAAAATGTAGTTGGGTGTTAGTCCTGCTCCTTGCGTTTCAATGGTCTGTGTCAGAGATGATTTTTCATGGTGATCCTTGTGTTCTGTTTTCGTTACTGAAAAAATACCCATTTACTGCTGCCACTGGGGTTTCCTGTATCCTCCCCAAGCCTCCCTGGATTGTGTGGCTGTGTTCATAACTTGTCCTCAGGTGTTGGGAAATAGCTCCATTGAACTCATGACCTGGGTAATTTTTCTGTCAGTTTCCACAGTATCCAGAGCACATCTGTGGACAGGTTTCAACCTGTTCCACATATAGTGGGAGAAGCAGCAGCTCTGTGAGGACTGGAATCTTGGGACAAGCAGAGGCCAATTTTCATGGTTTCTTTGAGCAGATTTCCAAAGAAGGATCAAAATTTTCCGAAAATGAATTAATTATAATCTTGCCCAGAACCTCAGGTCGAAAACAATAGGATAACTGTAATGACTTCTAGGATAAAATTTTTTATGCTTGCTTCCAAAAAGTGAAGCATTTCTTAAGATTTTTTCCCATTCATTGAAACAAAAAATAGATGGTAGCAGCAGAAAGAAACACAGTTGAGCCTGATTTTATGTGTACAATGACAGATCTATCTATATCTGCCTTTCTGTAGATGTTTTATTTGATTATTATGCCAATATTTGAAGGGGAAATTTTTCAACAAATTTATTCCTGGGAAGGTTATGCTATTTCATTTAATTTCATTCCTTCATTTAATTTAAAAATGCACATTTTAAAGCAGAATGTTCCAGATAACATGGTAGGGGCTCTTTAGGTGTCATTTAATACCACCTAGTATCCTGACCCCTGCAGATATTCCTAAAGACTCAACTAGATCCATATAATTATTTATTAACTACCTTCATATTTTCCATTTTTTAATGAAATGTTTGCAATTGCTCCTTTAGCATTGTTATTAGTTTGTAACCTTTTTGATTTCCCTATATAAATGCCTTCAAGGCAGGGACCACGTAATGTCTTTGCATCTCAGTACAATGTCCCACTCAAAAGATTTTTATGCAACTGGATGCAGGGTGCACACCTATGATCCTAGCAGCTCAGGAGGCTTAGGCAGAAAGATCACAAGTTCAAAGCCAGCCTCAGCATCTTAGTGAGGCCCTAAGCAACTTAGTGAGACACTGTCTCAAAATAAAAAATTAAAAAATGGGCTAGGGATTTGGCTTAGTGGTTACGTGCTTTTGGTTTTGTAGTTTTTATCCAACTTTTAAAAAAATAAAAATGACCAAAAAAATTGAAGAACTAAAAACTGGGAAAAATCTGGTGATAGGCATATTAGGAAGAATGGTGTCAGTTAGGATAGTTTGATTGCGAATATCAGAAAACACAACTAAAACTAGTTTAAATAATTTATTTAAATGTATCTTACATAAAAAAATCTGAGAGTAATTGGTTCCAGACTGGTTCATTCGGTGGCCCAGCAATAACATCCAGGACACAGATCCTTAATTATTTCTATTTCCCATACTCAGTGTGTCAGCTGCTACTCTGTGGTCACAGGATGGCTACACAGCTCTGGGCATCACATTCTCACACAATAATATTGAAAAGCTCTAACAGAAGGCACCCTTCCTTCTGTGCCTTTTCTTAGACTATGGAAATTCAGATCAAGTCTTCTTATCAATGTGGATAAACTAGCCCTAGACAAAAGGCTGCTCTGGAATAGGCATTAAAATGTTCAAAAGCAGAATTTGTTAGGGTGAAACTGATCCCAAATAACTTAACTACATCCCAGAAGAAAGCCAAAACACTGTTTGAAGAAATGTCACAAAATTGACCGTAACTCAAAGTAAAATGCACAATTAGTCCATAAAAAGTACCAAGCAAAGAAAAAGGAGAATATGGACTGTGTCCAAAGGAAAATTAATCAATAGAAAGAGATTTAGACATGACAA
>PVKS010051657.1:0-11052 GCA_004027875.1 Aplodontia rufa | reverse complement strand
GCTGAAGTGTTAGACCTAATTTGTCTTCCATCAGTTGCAGTGTAGCTTGTTTAATTCCTAGCTCCTTCATTCATTTTGGTTTGATTCTCATGCAAGGAGAAAGATATTTCCACTTTCTGCAAGTAGCTGTCCAGTTTGTCCAACACCATTTATTGAAGAGGGTTTCTCCCCTTCATGTAATATTTTGTCCCCCTTTGTCAAAAATCAGATGTTTAAAGATTTGAGGGTTTCTTGAGCATAAATCCAATTTTCAGAATCTTTATACAGTATCTATTACATTGATAAAATATGTATGATTGTTCAACAAATAAATTTCTCAATAAAAAAGATTTGAGGGTTTGTTTCAGGGTCTTCTATCCTATACCCACAATGTCTAATTTGCTAAAATGGAAATATTCAGGGAATATACCACAATCAATGGAAAAATATTTATCATACTTATTAGAAAATATAGGATGATTTGGGAGCCAGAATATGTGATGGGATATTTTCTCTAGATAACCCTGATTTAGTTGTTCAATTGATGCATTACTTCCTTATATAATTCTGAATTAAAATCATTAAGAAATCAAGAGAATATAAATATAATTCACTATTTGAATTTTAGTATAACTTTTGTAATGAAAATATTCCTACATTTATGGTTTTACTTAAGATATGTCCACCAAGATTAATTCATGGTTATATGTCTTACCTGAGATGTTATTTTGAAAGTTTCTGCATCTCTTTTCTTCATATTCAAGAAGTATTCTTTTACTGAGAGATATAAAAATGAAAATAAAGATAATTATCTTAAGAGTGATCTGAAAGTATCTAGCACATAAATCAAATACTAAAGGGTGAATCAGACAAAGTCAATTCTACTTCTCGAATTTATCCCACATGCTTCAAATTTGTAAACTCCATAAACAGGTGTAAAAATAATAATGAAGTTGGAAAATGTTAAGGTGAAGCTGATGTGAAGCAGGGGCCACACAGCTTAGCCCAAGAAGGTTGTTAGGACCTTAGGAATAGTATTCTTAAATCAGAAGTTCTTCCAGCATGTAAAAAAATGTACAGTCCCTTTTTAGTGGGATATTACAAAAACACACTCATGTAAAAAGAAAGTAGTGGATTGATAGATTTCTTATTGTGAAGTACACAGGAATTCCAAATAAAAATCAACATGTGCTTTTCTTCTGGTTCAGTGTTAAAGTATTCAGAAAATATTCAGTCCTTATTTCTAGAATTAGGGAAGCAAACTCCAACTATATAACAATTCATCCATTTTATTAGTAAATGCATTATCACATTAATTTAAATGATACAGTTTTCTCTTATAATTGAACTGATCAGTCATACCAAGTTTAAAAATGTAAAAAATGTTCACTCATGGATTGAACTCCCTCCTCTCCTCCTCTACCTACTCAAACTCAATACCAGAAGGTCTTTGTTGAAATGATGCCTAGTCTCCACATTTATTTCAAACTGCGTAGGATCTCAAACTTTCCTTCATACAGAAATTGTGGCAAAAAAAAAGCTTACTTGTCTTAAAGTCCAGTCATCTTTAACTTCAAAAATTTCTGCCTAATGTTCTCCTCATAATGTTAGTTTTGAAATATATAAAAACTTGAGGGAGACAGGCAAGTAGATGAGGAGATTTTTATTACTACAGAAAATTAATCACTTGAGGGATCAATGGAATTGTGGCAACTTCCACAGAGAAGTAAATTGTATATCCCCCACAGCCTAAGGCAAATTTTACAGATATCAAAGTCCTTTGGGTACTGATCTGGAGAGAGAGTAGAAAGGAGAGTGTGATCTCTTCCTACAATGTTCCTTGAGCCTATCTGATGGTTTAGAAAGATCCCAAATCATCAGTGCCTCAATTCCTAAGTCAGCATGGCTATCTCTATGAAGATAAGGACTCTACCTAAGGTTAACCTTAGGTTAGAAGGGTAATTCTGCTCACTAGCTATGTGGCTAAAACTAACTGCCAAAGCACATTGATCCTCTTTTGGAAGCAATGGCTGGGCATAAAAGTATATTCATGAAAAAGTAAAGAAATTTTACATCTTTATTTGTATTAAAGTAGTTAGGAATCTAGATCAGTGCAACATGGTAGTAAAGCTTAATCATCACCTGAGTGCAAGACAAATTTCAAGAGTAATATTCTGACAACAGTATTGAAGCAGTATAGGATATCCTTTCCCTCCATCAGACTTGTGAGAGAATTGTCTTTCTTCGACTAAAGGAAACATTTATCATCTTGGGAAACTCAAGAACAATGATTTTTAAGTCTATCTAATTCCCATAGGAAAGAAACAAGATTTCCTGCCAAAAGTGGCCTTTGAATTCTCAAGTACCTTATTTGAAATATCATATATCTGACTCTAATTATATCTGAAACCCTGCTGTTTTACTTGGAAAGAAATGGATGGTACTGGGATTTCTATAGATATATACGTTCAAAGTCCTGGAGTAGGGCTTTGTAGTGTTTTTTTGTGATGGAGCACTTGCAGAAATTGCCTGAGTCCCTACAGTTAAACCCCAGCTCCTCAAAAGGAAATAAAACCCTCAGATATTCCTACACACATTGCTGGTTCTCATGTTTCCAATTTTTGCTTGTTCTTTTGAAATCTTGCTTTCATGGTTTGCTTTTCCTTAAATACTAGAGCTCATCAGAAACTTTGCCTGATCTTCAAAGTAGCAATCATTGTAATGATTACTTCATACATTAAACATTAATTAGCAACTCATGTAAACACTTACAGATTATCACCATTATCAACAGCATAAGATAATGCAGTCCGTCCCCAGCAATCTTCAGACAAGACTTCAACACCTTGCTGAAGAAGAAGCCTGATGATATTTTTTGATTTATGTCTTGCAGCAAGCATGAGGGCCGTTCTAAAAGAGCAGAGGGATAGTTTCACCTTTAGGAATGATAATGAAATTAGCTATTCTTGTTTATATTAACAGTCTCATGTCTTTCCTGACTCAGGAAAGTTGATCATTTATCCATGCTAACAGACATAAGCATCTGGAGTGCTCAAATATTTATCTTTCAAAATTAAATCCAAGGCTGAAATTAAAAAATGAAAAGGCAGTCTCTTCTCCTGCTCAGGTAATACATTATAGAATTTAATATATTTTTTTTTGCAGAGAGGGACAATGAGAGAGAGAGAGGGAAAATCAATTGTATTTAGACTCCATTAAGTTTGAGACTCCTTTAAGTACATGGTGCTAGGGTTTTAAATTGTGTACATGCACATGACAAGCAAGCAACACAAAAACTAACCACCACCGCAGCACTAGAAATTAATGTGTTAATGCACTTTGTTCAGGTCATTTATTTGCAATCTAAATGGATTTAAGGGAACAGTTATCTACTTCTTCCCTGGTTAACCTGATAGACTGCAATTCATATTCCATGGAAGGTCAAATGACTAAAACTGACCTTCAGGATTCAAACAAAATATTGATATTACTGCTACTAATATTATTACTAATTATTTTAATATGAAAACATAATACCAGTGCAATTATTCTATAATACTAATATTAGTAATACTGATCATATTAAGTTACACTTGTTTAGCCTGTACTATGCAATAAACTAAATGCTACTGCATAAAATCTTGCCACCTCCCTTTCTGTATACATTTTTTTTTGTTTTGCATCAAGACACATGTTTGACCGCAGGTAATATTCCCAAGGAAACACAACTAAGAGGGAAAGAGATCACCAGAAAAATAGCTCACAATTAAGATCATCCTTTGATGAATGTAAAGCCTACTTGTATTTCTATCAAATAACTATGAATTACCATGAGGGAAACATATGATTATTCAGTTAATGCTATTTTTCTTTCTTTCTTTTTTTTTTTTTTTAAGAGAGAGGGACAGCGAGAGAGACAGAAAGAAACAACTTTATTTAGTTTTTCACATGGCCTTAGTTGCTCCAACACTTAGTTGTGTATGTCGTGCTGGGGTTTGAACCTGGGTCCTCGCGCTTGCCAGGCAGGCGTCGAAACCGCTGAGCCACCGCTGCAGCCCCATAATGCTATTTTTCTTAACTCTGCCATGTGAATTCAATATAATTTCTGGATATATTACAAATCATAAAGATGTTTGAACTTCATCAGCTAATAGCAGTCAATAGTTATTTAGAGATGCCCAGATGTCAATATTCCTCAGGAATAACATTCAAAACACAAAATTATTTTCAACTCTGGTTCATGCTTAATGAGGAATGTGAAGGCAAAGACAAAATAAGATATTTGAAAATTAGATGAAAAGGATAGGAAATTCATTATTGAAACTAAAACCATAATAAACTTCATACTGCACAAAACCCATGAAAATGATATGGAATCCCTTAGGATTACAGAAAAATACATAGCCAATTAATTAGATTATAAATAATAAACTGCATCCTTCATTGTAATGGAACATGAATCCTAATGTATAATGTCTATGTTAACCACACTTAATAATTGGTTGAACACATGCTTCAAGTCAAAACATTTTCCTTTGTTGTGAGCATTAAAGGTAGTTTTTTCTTTCCATGAATTTAATATTTCTGACTTATGGAATTGTCACCACTCCACATGACCACTAAGGTTTATAAAAGAAGAAGAGTAAAGGACTGTACCTTCCATAATTATCAACTGCATGCATATTTGCTCCATTCTCTATTAAAAATTTTTCTATGCACTGTCTGTTTTCCATCAGAGCAAGTTAAAGTGGTGTGAGGCCCTACTGTAGCAAAGCAGAAACATTTTAGATCCACACAATTGGATAATTTCTATTGAATTGAAAGACTTGGAAATGGAAGTGTGAATATGAACTTAAGTAAAAACAGAAAACATAGCTTTCACCTTAGAAATGCATTTAGAGAAGGGCTATTCCTTTGCTTTGAGACAGTCCTTTCCTTTCCACAGTGGAAAGATGAAATTCAGCCTTGTCCACAACGCACATCAAATTTTGAGTGATTCCAAGAGATTTGGCTTCCACAACAGCATTCATCCTAGTACTTAGGAAAATATATTGCTCCCCATCTAAACCAAGATCTGCTTGAAGGAAGGGCTGCATCTTTGACCTAGATAGCCCTGAACCCTAAAATACATTAAAAAGGGTTTTGTATTCTGTTGATTGAATGGGCTAAATACTCATCTCGAGAGCAGGGTTTCTTACTGTATATTCCAAAGCATATTTACTTTTCCAGAAATATTTTCTCCCAAATGTAAGATTTCTTAATCAAAACTTATTGTAATATTTTTAATGATGCATTCTATATCCAGTGTGAAAGAAAGCTCTTTAAATTTATTTGGTCCATAAATTGTAACATTTTCCTCATGGTAATCACTAATAATACAGGAATTAGGATGCCATGATATACATTTGAAAACTTTTCAGTAATGTGGAGCTTCCTCCCAGGTTAGGGAACAAATGACATTCTTATTTACAATGATTAACCATTGTAAATTATGCCCACTTGATATTTTATATATTTTTATTCAGGTTCTATTTTAGTTTCCAAATCCAGTCATTAAATTTGATGAGAACTGTCAGTCAGAAATAAAAATAACATTGTTTACTAATAAAAATATTAATTCTGATCCATGTGGCTTATTTTTACCATAATGAAAGTCACCAAATCACTTGAAGTTCTCAGAGACAATAGTGAAGATAAAGATGTCATATTGAAGAAAAATGGACATAAGTCATCCAATTCCAAATAAGATTGTGCTAATAAGGCTTAAATATACTCATATGGGAAGAAGAGGGAGTCACATCCACAAGGCCAGCCTGGGCACCGCGGTGAGACACTTTCTCAAAATCAAACAGGGAAACAACTGGTGATCTCGCAAGTGCTACAAAATTGTTGGGTATATTTCCCTGTACCACACCCACACAAACACAAACAAAAATGATTTAAAGCATATTTCCAAGGACTATTATTCTCTCCTGGGTTGTTTCACTCTAATTAGAAAGTTATTATGGAAAAGATTATTTCAAAAGAAGAAAAATTGGGTATTAACATATTTCTGAATTCAGAAATTTTTGTCATAAGTTCTTAGAAGTCAATTTTATACTTAAGTAATTCCTTGAAAGAATTACAATTGAAAGTGAAAACTTTGATATAACTTATTTAAAACTAGTTTCTCACAGAAGCATGAACATCAAACAGGTTAATTTGACTCTTTGTGTATCAATGCTAGAAGAAATCAATGTCCAAAACTGGAAATAAAATTTATTCAGCTATACCTTGTTCTTTGTTTCAAGGATTGCGTTGTGCAAAAATCAGACTTGCTGCCATTCCTGTGTTCTTACTGTAGACAGCATGGTGAAGAGCAGAGTTGTCACTGGTGTCCTTCACATTTGGATCTGCACCATGCTCCAGCAGAATCCTGGCACATTTTTCTTCCTTGCACTGTGCAGCCTGTCAGTATGGCACCAATAAGAAATTGTCAGCTCAAAGAAATTGAGATGTAGAGACCACACCTTTCATCAACTAGCCACACTTGAAAGAAATGTATTTTCTTTCAAAGAATATAAATCAAATCAATCCCCTGATGAAAACTTCAACTACCATCTATCTTAAATAGAGCGGTGCTGTTGTCACTGTCACAGACATTTATGTTGTATTCCATTTGAATCAGGAATGTCACCACTTCTGGATGGCCAAAAGCACAGGCATAATGCAGAAAAGTCCTATGAAAATGAAAGCAAACTTCAGAAATTTATTGAACACTGTCTAAGTTTTTTCCACAAAATTATATTCTTCCTTTAATTTTTTTACTCCAAATATCTATATCTGCTTTCAGGGATCAGGGGTGTGATGGGATTTTTGGGCTGGAGATGCAACATAGGACCTCATTCATGCTAGGCAAAGACTGTACACCTTAGGTATATCACTAGCTCAGAGAAACTTGGTAGGAAGGGAGTATCAAGGACTTTGCAGTGAGTCCAATGTAAATTGAAACCTTTCTTTAAGCTTTATTACTTACTAGCTGTTATTGGTTAGCATTTCTATGCATCTTTCCTCACCCAAAGAAACCAATGTATGAAGAAGTAGCTATGAATCAGGGCTCCACAGTGATCTCAAAAAAAAAAAAATCTATGCAGAGGATTTACAAATACAATTAAAAAAAAACCCAACTTGAAAACTCCTTGATAATTACTGTGTCTTCTACTTAATAATAATAACATCTGGATGAAGTAAAATAGCACAAGAATATCGATTTCACAGATTTTCAACGCATTATAGATTTCAATCTGGTTAAGATTCTTTTCTTGCATTTGAGAAATCATGATATTGGAGTTTTGATTGTAATTGACGATGTTCTACAGATTTAGTTGTCATTATTTATGTAATGTTCATATGCAGAAGAATAATCGCAGAATCGATGTTGCCATGCAAAAATCAAAATTAGCATAAAATGTTCATTGCCATTCTACTCTTTGTTCGAATTTAGTTAAATTTTATTTCTTAAAGTTACTAAAGAAAGGGCTCTGAATGACAATGACAAAGAAACTTTCCTTTCATTTTAGTTGAAGTGAATTTATGATTTAACATTTTCATTTAGTTTATATTTAGATTTAGAGAATGTATGAAAATTAGACATAGACAGGTCTGGATATTGTTATTTGTTACTGTTATGAATTTCCCAAATGACAGCTAATGTGTCTTTTACAATTGTTTCATGTCAGAAATGCCTTTGAAGGAACAAAAAAAATTTTGAATGGAATACAGGTCAATGGCTTCACATTTAATTTGTCAACTTTTTAGCCTGTGCAGTGTAAGAAGAAATTTTGAACGTTGGAAGGGAGCTGAGAAACAACAGAACATGCACTGTACCTAATAATGTGGTTACAGCTGGTGGATTAAATGCATTAAAATTAATTATAAATACAGCAGTTGATTTCAAAATTTTCAGTAAGGCATGAGGCCTTTGATTTCCAACAGCCAAATTTAAACAAAAATCCTGATGTGCATTTTCCTCATGGATTGTAAAATAAAAACTATAAACTAAAGAGATATTTCTCATCCAGCTAAGTGCAATTTAAATATTTTAAAAGCATATGCCTCCTTTGGATAATAATTTTCTTTCATAGAGGGTTTTGTATTAATTTTGATAGGATTATTTTCAGGTTGCTGGCTCTTCAACTATTGGTATAATTCCATGTTTAAGTTTTTCATCCCAGCCTGTGGTTCCAAAAGTCCAGTTTTCAAATGAAAAAAAGCACAATGACCAACTTGGTTTTCAAGTTATAATTAGCTATGCTTTAATGATATAGAATGAGTAAGTACAAATTTCTAATTGTAGCTGATACATTTCTCATTTTGCCTGAATGAAAACTCTCAAACTGTGTTCTTTCAGGTATTTTCATATTGTGACATAGAAATGTAGACGGCTTCTGAGGTGGTTGCACAATCATGTCATCCTACATACAGGGTGCTTCTGAAGCAGGATGATGTTAACTTCCAGACCACTGTGACAAATTATCAAGCACATGATGCAAAATAAACAGTAAATGGGTTGGACTGCTGCTGAGTGGTAAGGTGGCACAGGTGTCAATTTCAACTTCTGATAACCACAGGAAAAGATACTTGTTATTCTAGAATCAACGTTCTTTTTATGAATGGATGATATTTGCTTACCTAAATATGAAATGTAAGTAATATCACAAACTTAGATTCTCAATGATATTTCAAAGTTTCAGAATGCTTATTCTATTCCACTTATATAAACTTCTTATTAGTATATACCATTACTTGGTGAAAATAAAGAGCATACTGCAATAAGACAAGTAGATACATGACCATAAAATCAACTGCTTAGTATGCAGAGATATGAGAATCACAATTTCAACCCCAGACTCAGCAATTTTGAGATGGCCTAAATGACTTATCAAGAGATACTCACAATCGACCCTTAGTTCTCTAGGTTAAGCTGATTTTACTCAGCATAATTTCTTCCATAGCCATCCATTTACCTTCAAAGACTGCAATATCATTGTTTCTAATTGCTGTGTAAAATTCCATGGTATAAATATTCCACAGTTTTTGGATCCGTTCATCCAGTAAGGGACATCTGGGTTTTTTCCATAGTTTAGCAATAGTAAATTGTGCTGCTATGAACATAGATATTGCTGTGTCTCTATAATGTGCTGATTCTAAATCCCCTGGAAAGATACCCAGGAGTGGAATAGCATGGTCCTATGGTGGGCTCATCCCTATTTTTTGAGGAATCTCCATACTGCTTACCTGAGGGGCTGAGTAAAATCAGCTTAACCCACAGAACTAAGTCTCGAATATCTCCACTCATCTGTGGAGCTTGAGTCTAGACCCTGGTCAGTGAAAAAGTTGGTCTGTTATCATGTGTTAAATCCAGATAAGGTGTAATGATATAAAATATAATCCTTCTTTAGAGATATTGTGAGAAGGGGAAGGGAGTTATAAGGTTGGGTAATTGGGGGGTCACTCCTGGGGTAATTCTAATGTTCAGAATCTGTACACATTTTATATTATTTTGTAAAAATTATGTATGGTTGTTCAATAAGAAATTTCTCAATAAAAAAGAATAATGAAAACCACATTAAGATATAAATGTACGCCAGTCAGAATGGCAAAGATGAAGGAAATAAACAATAATAGATGATGGCCCCTGATACACATCAGCTTTACCTTAACATTTTCCACCTTCATTATTATTTTTACACCTGTTTATGGAGTTTACAAATTTGAAGCATGTGGGATAAATTTTAAAAGTAGAATTGACTTTGCCTGATTCACCCTTTAGTATTTGATTTTTGTGCTAGATATTTTCAGATAAGTCTTAAGATAATCATCTTTATTTTCATTTTGATATCTGTCAGTAAAAGAATAGTTCTCGAATATGAAGCAAAGAGATGCAGAAACTCTCAAAATAACATCTCAGGTAAGACATCTGATCATGAATTTAATTCTGGTAGACATATCATAAGTAAAACCATAAATGTAGGAATATTTTCATTACAAAATGTATACTAAAGATCAAATAGTGAATTGTATTTATATTTTCTTGAATTCTTAATGATTTTAATTCAGAATTATATACGGAAGTAAAGCTAGAATTGTACAACTAAATCAGGGTTATCTAGAGAAAATGTCCCATCACATATTCTGGCTCCCAAATTCATCCTATATTTTTCTAATAAGTATGAAAAATATTTTTCCATTGATTGTGGTATATACCCTGAATACTTCCATTTTAGCAAATTAGACATTGTTGGAATAGGATAGAGAAACCTGGAACAACCCCTCAAATTTTTTTATTGAGAAATTTATTTTTTGAAAAATCATACACATTTTAACAAAATAATATATAATGCATAAAGATTCTGAAAATTGGATTTACGCTCAAGAAACCCTCAAATCTTTAAACATCTGAATTTTAACAAAGGGGGACAAAATATTACATGTAGGGGAGACAGCCTCTTTAATTAATGGTGTTGGACAAACTGGACAGCTACTTGCAGAAAGTGGAAATTAGACCCATATCTTTCTCCTTGCATGAGAATCAAACCAAAATGAATGAAGGAGCTAGGAATTAAACAAGCTACACTGCAACTGATGGAAGACAAATTAGGTCTAACACTTCAGCATTTGGGAGTAGACAAAGACTTTCTCAACATGTCACCTAAAGTGAAGGAACTAAAGTCAAAAATCAGTGAATGGGATGCCATAAAACTAAAAAGCTTTTGTACTGCCAGGGAAACAATCAAAAGAGTCAAGAGGTTTCCAATGGAAATGTAGATAATCATGGGCTATGTTTTCTTGAACAGGGGCCTCATATCCACAATCTACAAAAATCCTCAAAAATCTCAAATACCAAAACAAAAACAACCCAATCAATAAATGGGCCAAAGAGGTAAATAGAAACTTCTCAAAAGAAGACATTGATCAAGCAAATGAATACATGAGAAAGTTCTCCAAATCACTAGTAATCAGAGAATTGCAAATGAAAACTACATTAAGATGTCACCTTATGCCAGTCAGAATGGCAATAATGAAGAAAATAAA